>CAMOHE010049815.1:0-24398 GCA_946598075.1 Artocarpus hirsutus | reverse complement strand
CAATTCTTAAAGGTTTAGACCAATAGTCTTAGACTATTGTTTGCTTATCATACATTCAACAAATATGAACGTAAAGAGGACAAGATTTGGTATATAAATAATAAATGAATTCTTTATTGATAAAAATGTCCCAAAAAACTCATTACATTTTTACTCCTTAGGGCATACATGTCTAACATTGTGTAGATAGCAGGATTATAAAAGTGTGAGATTAATTCATTCTTTACAGTTTAACGCCAACTCGTCATTCTCTTGATGTAGAGGCTTAGTTTAAAAGACTATAATTTCAAAGAAGAAAACTAGAATACCTGATAGGCTTAAAAAGGTTTGAATCTTTATCTCTTATATTTTCAATAAATTAAAATTATATCTTATTTCTAAAAAACAAAGTTTTGACAAAATTTTTGTTTGTGAACTCATCTATGTTTTTCCTCTCCATTTTCTATTAAAAATCCAACAATGATAATATGTATTGATGGCGTTCGGAGCATTTTTCTTCTTGATTCGATAATGCAATTTGTGGATAAGTTTTTCTTTTCCTTTTTAAAGAAGTTGACACAATCCTTTTCCAAAAAAAAAAAAAAGTCGAATTAAAGAACACTGTATGCGTCACAAAGACAAAATATTCCAATGCCAATGGGCTACAAGAACTTCTGATATTAGCCAAACACGTCGCGTGATGAAAAGGGTGGCGGTGAGAATGCAGCCAGTTCTGACAATGCTTCCCTCATTGGCTGTCAACTTGAATATTTGGATCAAAATCAAAGCCACCACCAAACACAACAATGTCGATTAAATTATTGCATTACTTTTTCTTTTTTGGGTAAATAATAATATAAAACAAGCGATCACCAGGTATGGGCTTTCTTCTACTCTTAGAGAAGATTGCCACCAGATTGTGCGTAAAACTTTGGCGTTTTCTGAATTTAATACACCTTTTCTTTTGCCTTTTTCTATTTCTTTTAATGCTCAGCAAATTGCAAATGTGAAGTATGTTTACATCTTATCTCCCTGTCTTTCTTGATCTCAATTTTTTTCCCTTCTCATTATAAGCCCGCAAGTCACCGTCGCTTCCTGTTTAACAAATTTCTTTGAAAAAAAAACTCTGATTCATGTAACGTGTCACGCTTCTATAAAAAAAATGTAACATGTCACGTTTCGTTGTACTAGGTGTGCTTCCATTTTTATATGCATGTATTTTTCGCTGACAACATTTAAGCCAACGATGGATAACATATACTTAAGGTTGTCTGCTTTATTAGCTTAGCTAAAGTTTTGTCGAATCCACATACGATGGCAAGTTTTCTATTGAATTTTTACACATACCTCAATTACATATATCTATATATGTATATATGTGTGTGTATGTGTCGAAAAATGGTTTGAAAAACCAATTTTGAAGTACCATTTTGAGGCTCTTTTTTTTAGTGGGACTTGCTATGAATTGGTGATGGTGGAAACTTATTTTTCTCCATATTGACACCCAAGTTCACATGTGGAGTTAGAAAACTAGAGGGGAAATAGCTAGTTCCTCATGAAAAAGGTTAAAAAAAAAGATTAAGGGATATCGAGAAAAATGATCTTTTTAAAGACCTTTTCAAAATAAATAACCATACTTTTTTTCAATTAAGGAAATAGCCCCTCCTTATTAATTATAAAGTCAAAATAACACAAGCAACCTTCATTAATTAATAATCAGCTATAATACATCAGTGATATACTCTAGTACATCAATGATATACTCTAGTACATCAATGATAAACTCTAGTACATCAATGGTACATGTAGTATGTCAATGATAGACCCGAGAATATCAATGATAAACACGAGTATATTGGTGTTAAAAAAGTCTAGTATATCAATGATAGACCTTAGTACATAAGTGTTAGATCTGGTATATCAATGATAAACACAAGTACATAAGTAATAAACCTAACAAAAAAACCCTTATGTATCTTGTTTTCTCTCTCCCTCTTCTCTCACTATAACTAACCGTCCTCATGGGTACCCTCGTCAATCAAGCTGCTGTCGATGCCCCCAGCAATCTTCCCTTCAAGTTGTGATAGTCTACACCACACGTTGGCAACTAGTTACTTCACGAGCCCAGGCCAGTTGTGTTTGAGTTTGCCTGTGGTGTCTAAGTTCATCCATCGTCGTCCCATCATGAGTTCGTTTGTTGCCATCATCGTCGCGTTTGAGTTCAACCATTGTCGTCCCATTGCGAGTTCTCCTGTCATCAACACATTTCTCATCACGTGTTGTTAGCCCCACACTTGTCAGCCCTCGTCGTTGTTAGCCATTGACAATGTAGAAGAATAGGTCGGAGAGGAAGCCATTGACAATGTAGAAGAATAGGTCGGAGAGGAAGCCATTGACAATAGAGAAGAGTACATCTAGGCAAGAAAATAAGGCATAAACTACATGCCATATCCCTAATTTTAGAAAAGTTGAGACAAAAATTTTGTTATAGGTAAAGAATGGGCTACCTAACCTAATTTCCCAAGGATTAAACTCCATTGTCATTATAAGTGTTTGTCCTTTTACTAATTCGTAAGCATGTAAGTAAGGAGGCTCTCTTGTATGCATAGGGCATGGAAATCCTCACTAGTATAAACAGATTGTTAGAGACAGCTTTAAACTGTCATCTAAATATTAGACGCTGGTCAAGTAAATTGTCGTTGAATCTGGCTTCATAATATATGGTATACATAAACAACGGTTAAAAACTATCTAATGTCTTGTCTGCCCAAGTGGAATAACATTAGACAATGGTTTCCAGAAGCAACTATCGTCTAATGTCTTACAATAGATGATGGTTTCATTAATAAATTGTCATCTAATGTCTTGTCTTGAGCAAAATATGACCAGATTTATTTCCTCTACCCACGATAGCCTTATAGCAACGCCCTCCCCCCCCCCCCGCCCTCCCCCCTCCTCGAGAGGAAAGAGGGAAGAGGAGCGCCACTCATCGTTCGTTCGTGCACGTGAAGATGGGCTAGTTCGGCAATCCGATCAGAGACACGATAAGAAAAATAATCAAACCTTAACTCAACCTTAATGTGAAAATTATCTTATCATTAGCAGCGGAAATATTAAGATTACAACAGTTATACAAAAGCTAGAAAATGCCCTAAATGTCCTCAATAACAATTCTTAGTTTCTAATAACATCAAAGAAATACTTAAAAATAAATATTGCATCTTAGACTCGTCATACGACCTTGGACCATTTTTGCTCAGTCATCAACATTCTTACTTGGAAGCTCACCTGCATCACGAGAACTATATAAGCATAATGCTTAGTAAGTAAACCACAGTAGTTCCACATACAAGCATACTTTCATAAACATACATTACTTTTAGGTTTTTGGGCCCGTAGCATAACGTTAATCTCAAGCAGTCAGAACCCTTGACATTCATTCATAGATGGTCTCTATCTTAGAACATACTTCCTCAAGGATTTGACCATGAAAACATACATAACATTGGTTGCTTCATGACAACAAGAGAGTTCACATCATACTCATGAAAAATCATCAAAATCATCTTTAAACATATTCATCATAGCAACACATATAACTTTAAAAACATGCTTTAAAAAAACATACTATTGTTCAAGTGATGCAGTGGAGGGTATGCTTACTCAAACCGTTTAGTCATGATCATCTTAGGTTCTATACATCATCATTCATTCATTCTTCACATCACATAAAATATCCTTCCTATTCCGATGAAAGCCATTGAACACCTTCATGATTCTTTATCCTCTCATCATGCATTCATATGTCTCCTTAAATATTGTGTTTCTTTAATCTTTTCTTTCTTTTTCTCTTCTTGGTTTCTTCCTTATTCCCTCACGGTTCATCCCCTCGTTTCTTAAGTCTCACATAGACATCTCTCTATAATATCTTTCTTTCTTTCCTCTACCTCACCAATCATTCCCTCTTATTTTCTCTCATTCCCACTCTATGCAACAAAATAAAGAAAAAGAAGAAGGAGAAGAAGAAATGTGCAGCAAAATAGGTGGAAGGACTTGTGAGAGATATAAAAGGAAAGAGCAATTTGGGTGAGAAATAAGGAAATGATGGGATAAATAAATAATAATTAATATATTACAAATGTTATGCTAAGCTGAAGTGTATCCGTGAAAAGTAGAGAGAAATTAGAGGAAAGTCAATGGTTCAATAGAGGAAAAATATAATGATGATATTTTGACTATCCATGAATAGAATTCTAAATAAGTCAGCTAGTCATCCAAAAAAAAAAATAAAAGAATAAAAGATAATTTTAGATTCCAATATTAGCTCCATTTGCCTAATTTTAATTATTAAAATAGGAAACCTATCATGAATTTCAATTATCATTAAAAAGTCAACTATCAAAATATAATGATAATGTCTTGACTATCCATGAATATAATTCTAAATAAGTCAACTAGTCATAAAAAATAAATAAATAAATAAATAAAAGAATAAAAGATAATTCCATATTCCAACATTAGCTCCATTTCCCTAATTTCAATTATCAAAATAGAAAACCTATCATGAATTCCAATTATCATTAAAAAATCAACTATTCCCCCACATAGAAGTAAGAAAAGAGATAAAAAGAGGAAAGTCAATGATTCAATTGGGAAACATAATGATATTACCTTGACCTACCATGTATAGGATTCCAAATAAGTCAATAAATCAATTATAAAAGAAATAAAAAGATTGAAGATAATTTAGGATTCCAACAAAAAAAAAAAACTGCTTCACTTGCCAAAGTTTAATTGTCATAAAAAAATAGGAAATCTTATCATAAAATCCATTCACAATAAAAAGTCAACTATATCAATTACACACACTCATATATATAATTTACATTCACACATAAACATATATACATTATAAAATATTAATAGTCATTTTCCACTACAATTATACAATAGCACAAAATATTGTGCACATTACATTAATATATAACATAACTTTCCTTTCTTTTATTTTTATATGAATTAACCTTATATATAGAAACATATTAATTCTTATATTACGTAAAGATAAGTATATATATAGAAATAAGAACCTCTTATGGAAGGTTTGAGGTTCGAACTCGAGGGACGCGAAAGAAAACCCTGAGGGGCTAGAGGGCCCTAGAGGGGACAGTACGAATGAGTGGACGCCACGAGGATGGTTTATCAATAAGAGCCATAAGTCCGGGGGCCCCGCAAGGTGGGTCTTATGGAGGCTTGAGGGAGTACGCCCGGACCGGAGGCCACAAGCCTTCCCGTATTTGATTTGTTCTAATTGGCCTCATAATTCACTAATGATATAAATAAGCAATAATTTATTAAAATCAGATATGACAAAATCTAACAATAACAAAATATAAGAATTCAATTAAATGTATTGTTTACAGATTACTTATATATTATTATACATATTCTCCCCATTCATCCATCACCTCACTTAAATGCTCATTAGTATAAAATTTTTCGCTAATCATGGCTTGTGTCCCCCCATTCGTAATATCTCATGTATTTGATTTGTTCTAATTGGCCTCATAATTCACTAATGATATAAATAAGCAATAATTTATAAAAATTAGATATGACAAAATCTAACAATAACAAAATATAAGAATTTAATTAAATGTATTGTTTACATATTACTTATATATTATTGTACATATTCTCCCCATTCATCCATCACCTCACTTAAATGCTCATTAGTATAAAATTTTTCGCTTATCATAGCTTGTGTCCCCCCATTCGTAATATCTCTCATGTACCTTAGCAAAAAGTAGTAGCAATATTTGTCTTCATCTTGTTGGGGTATAGTCTAAAACAGATGTAAAGATTTATATTAGTTTAGATAACCATTCACGCATTTTTAATTACAATTCAAAAAGAGTATATATATATATATATTTCCATATATAGTAGAATGGTTCCTTTAGGTCATAGAATTCTAGTATATTTATGAGGCTGATTGAAGAGGACTTGAGATTTTGTTTTCAACTTCCACTCCTTTAAGGCCCTAAATACAATTGGTTAAAATGTTATTAATCAAAAGATAGATGCTATAAACTAGCAACAATAAATAATATAGTTAACAAGAATATACTTACAATTGAATCATCTTTTGAAGTAAAGACATATGTCATGACCAAGTGGATCAAACCACATTACTGTATCTTTTTTGGAGTAAATAAGGGCCAATATCCAATGACCCTCACATGTACATTATATGGCATAAAATAACATTGGCCAACTCCTTTAACCAAAAACTCACAGAGCATCCTTGCTCATTCTTAATCACTACCTCAGCATGGCCTAGCACATAGGATGTGATATAGGGGATGAACTCATACTTGGTATGCCGATTTATGACACAGCAATGGTCTCATAATAAACTGGGTATAAAAACAAAGATTGCTAGACAACAACAAGTAATAAGTAACAAGTAAAAAAATAAAAATAAATAAAAATAAAAGACTGTTGACAATTAATGAAAAGTGCAAATGTAGCTGTATACCTTGTGTATGCCATGACACATCTCACACTAATTCGAGTAAAGTTGACAAACCAATCAATATCCTTGGCGGTGATAAAAAGGAGCATACCCTCCATCTAGGTGATGTTGGAAAATAAGTGTGCAGTGGAATTTTAAAAAATTTTTGATAAAAGCATTTTCCATGAAACAAGTTAGGCATACTGTGTATCATAAATTATCAAAGATCTTCGTACCTTGATGAATTAGTAACTGTACTTATGACAAAAAAAATTTTGGCAGAATTGCTACACAAGAATCGCGCCCTAAAGAGTCTCAACCAACCGATCTTTTTTGCTATTCTCTTTTTTGCACGATTAGAATCCGAGTGGGCACACATCGTTGGATTCTTCTTTTGGCAACTTCTCCTTCCAACTACAAGAGAAAACCAAGAATTATAGTTCTTGATGTTGAACAATAATTCTATAGGAGCTTTAGAGTTTTTTTTTTCTCTAGAATATTGTCTCTAAATTTCTGTAGTGATTTAAATGACTATAGGAACAAGTATCCTATTTATAATAGTTGGTAGGGCTTCAATTTTACTAAGATAGAGCTTTTAAGTATGTAATCAGGTCAAAATCCACATCCAAACGCATGAAAATGTATAACCATAATTACATGCACGGCATGCCAGTCCTGACAACTGACCTGCCCGTCTACCTAGAAAGCGTAACTTAAGTTACGCTCACCTGCTAGCCAGACCTAGTAACAGGCTTGTCGGGTTTTAGAAAGTTCCTATTTTATTTAATCCAAGAATCCTTCATAGAACCTCAATTTTAATTCAAATAACCCAATAGAGAAGTTACCTAATTAAAATAGTTATATATAAATAATCGCATATCAAATAAAATATTTTAAATAATTCAATATGTTTATTTTGAATTAATTCAACAAATAAACTAATATGAATTATCACAATCCAATCAACCAAATTCGAATCAATTGTAAAATTAATATAAGCTACCAAGTTGTAGGAAAAACATGTCGTATCATTGCTGGAAAATATATGAGCTAGCAAAGGGGATCTAATAGACATATATAGATCAAGCTCCTATAATCATAAAATGACATGTCCTCGACTATTCCACTAAAAGCTAAAAACTGCACTTTCAAACTATATGTAAATTACAAAACTCAATAAGTCTTTCGTCCACGACATATCATCATGAGTAACATCCCCATAGGACATCCATAATCGGTTTAAGGATAAATTCTGTTTTACCCTCCCGATCATATTTATTTTATGTTTCATGATCTCACCATTGGAATACTTACTATTCATAACCAATACAAATAATATACCATTCGATTACATAAATGTATCTAAATGATTGAGCGCTTTGGTTTTCTAATTACAAGATAATGCCTATAAGAGAATAACATTAACTCTACAAAAGAGCTATGGATTCCATAGCTATAAATAATGAGTCTATGTCACTCATAAGTCATGATTCTAGCATACCAGCATGCGTACATTCATTTAATTCAAGATGTCACCTTTTGGTACATAAAAAGACACAAGTTACAAATACAAACTTATTAATTCATTTCAAGATTAAGATGTAACACATATGATTGGTTAAAATGAATTGATTTATTCAAACAGAATTATCAACCAAATCAATTCAACTTTTGTCCTGCTCCAATATAATGTCACCAATGACAATATAACCAATCTCTTCACTCGTGGAATCCCACTCCGATGATCAAGACAAGTCATTTTCCGTTAGGGATGTAGACAACATAACAATCTTAAAATGAATAAAGTGCTCAATTTTATTTTCTTGATTGTCCACCTTTTATATTTAGACTATCACCTTAAGATTCATGTTTTTGCATAATCCGTCCATCATATATACAATCTTAAAGGTTTAGATTAACAGTCTTGGACTTTTATTTGCTTATTATATATTCAGCATAAATGAACATAAAGAGGACAAATTTGATATATGAAATAAATAATAATTCTTAATTGATTAAATATCATAAAAAATAAATATATAATTTAATCCTTAGGGCACTTAGTCTAACAAGTGATATCATGAGGCATCATATATAATTCTAATTATACTGAAAGGATCCATGCATTGTTTCGAGTAATTATATAGGCATGCCATTTTTGAAGGTAATCTTTCTAAACCATTTGTTAGTTATATGACCTCCACTATATTGTTGTCTCTTTTTCCTCTCATTTTCTTTCTATGACCTCCCTTGATTGGCTTGTCCATAGGCACCATAGGCTTTTTGCCCAGCCAATGGTGTTGGTCAATCGGAGCTTTGCTAAGTTAACTTACCGACTCAATTTGAATCCATGCTTTAAGCTAAGCCACAAATCCTCTGAGAGCATCACTCATGACCTTATTTTCCCCTATGGGAAAAGGTAAAGGCGTATCCCTTACATAACACATATGAATTGTAACGTGCACATTATCTCCCTCAAGTGCCATACAAAGAAGGACATATGTGGGGAGAGTATCCATCCACACTATTCCTCCCACAATAACAGTTAACTGAATAACACCACCTTTGGTTGTTGATGGTATTAGAAGAAGGCAAGGTTTATCCTCATTGAGATGTGATGAGGGCGACTCTGCATGTGGTGTTGGTGTGGTATGAATTGTGCAACTTGCTTTCGCTTTGGTGTGTTATTCCACCGTAGAAGCCATACTTTATTCTTCGAGAGAGGTGGAATTCCCTGTAGCTTGACTTCTTACGATTTCTTTTCACTCAAAGAACTTAGCCTCCATTTCCACCTTCTGTGTAGCTCGATCAACCCCATGTTGGAGCTTCAGTTATGGGTAGAATGAAAATAGTTAGACTACTTGACAAACTAAGATTGACCATGTACTAGTCCTGAATGTCTAGGATTGCCCCATACGGCGGTCAATATATCATGCATCCCTTGAGCTTGGAACATGCTTTATGACACTTGCTCTTCATAATCATCTTATAATTATAAAATTAATAGAAGTTAAAACTATAATAACACTAAATGTAAAGTTGGAATATTATTAATGATATCATTCTAAAAGTTAAAACTCACAATTCGTTGGCTGATCTCTCCACATCTTGGATTTTTAAAATTTGCATCCCTATTTTGTCGAACAAACTTCAAAATATCATGACAATGAGGAGGCATAGTTGTGTTGTGTAGTCTCATCGGTATTAATAGACAAGGTTATTTAAATTTTGTACAAAGATTACAAAGTTTATAGAAATGAAGTAAATAAATTTTACATGCCTATTCACATTCCATTTCTTATATCCAGAACAATCTTATAAATGCTCAAGATCGAATTCATCTCGTCTCTTTCACTTTTTTCGATATCTCTATTTGCTCTTCTTTAAGCTGGTATTTCACAAACTCCCTCCATTAGTTCGAACTAGTAGAAGGGTAGTTTTTTTAATTACTTTTGTTGGGAGCTTAAAAATATTAGGGGTCCTCTTCATAGCGTTCAATGAAAGCTTTTTTAGGTTGTACTGAATGTCGGCGCCTTCTTAGATGCACTTGTCATCAACAACTTCCTCATGGTTTTATGAATGGAAAAATATGCAACAATACCTCACCAAACACGTTCTACATTATCCTTGTAAGCCTTCTCTATCCAATCCTTTAATGTTATGGGAATGTGCTTTCGAAGTAAAACTCTGATATAACATTGGAACTTATTCTTCTCTTTTCCAATACTTTGCTTCTTTTCATCGAATTCAACGTGTATTTTTTGACCTTTCGATGTTAGCCTTGAAACATGTTTCATTAAGGTTGTTGGCATTTTTCCATCCGTGTCTAAATTAAATGGCTTCTTTTTCCATCGCTTATAATCATCTTGTTGTTCATTCATTCCTCCTCCATATCAATGAATTTATTGCCCGACGTATTGGATTCTTTTTCAACATTTCAATCAATAGCCAATAAAAAATAATAGTCTAATTAATCACAAAATATTGATTATGATCAACAAAATCATTAAATAAATAACAAAAAGTAAAGAAAACATAGTAAGATTTTAAAATTAGTGACAATATGTCCCATCAAACATATTAACATACCATTAACTTTCATTGAAAATTACATACACTAACATTATATTGATATTATAAACAAATAATGATTAAAAGCTTAAGGGAAAAACCCTTAAAACTTAAAACTAATAAAACTAATAACTTAAAATTCAATTAAAATAACTCAAAACTAAAAACTGAAACAATTAAAACTAATACTAACCTAAACTAATAACTCTTAATAACCATAAATAACAAAAACTAATAACACTAATTAATAATAAAACTAATGTAAACTAAAACAATGAAAGGCAAAAAACTTACCCGATGATGGAGGACTTGAGCAAGCAAAAGAGGCATCAGAGTGGTAGTAGACTCAAAGAGGTGACAAGGGTAACAAAGTGGCGGTGTACTCGAGAAGGCGACAAACCCAACGATGGCGAGGTTTAAACATGATGGAGGCGAGGGTGAGATGAGGTCTAGGCGGAGCGTAGACAACGATGATAGGGGCGACCATGAAGGCAAGAGGAGATGATGACAACGGCGGGGGAGCGAGAGATATAGGGATAGAAATAAAGGGGTACTAGAATAACGGAGAAAGATGAGAGAGTAAGAAAGTATTGTTCTAGGTCTTTGGGGTTTAATTTTTCAAAGTATGCACTTATGACGGCATATTAAATGACGGTTTCTTAGAAACTATCATAAAATAATATATACTATACAATAGTTTCTCTAAAACCGTCGACTAAAGTGCAGTACAAAAATTCAAAACGCAGAGTTGTCTATGTCGGTTACTTATGAGGACGGTTTGCTTAAAACTGTCATCTAATTTTTTTATTGTAGTAGTACCTAAGACCCCCAAACCAAAGGACTTGTGAGCGAGCATGCGTATTGCATGCACAAACATTGCATTGACATGTTGGCCTCGTGCGTGCTTGGTTTTGCTGCTGCATTTTATTTTTCTAACACATGACTACCAAGCAGAATTAAATTCAAGGAGATAAGCTATATATTCAATAATGGGGAAGGGGTTGTACATTCAATTCCAACAAATGAGCTCCAAATTAATTGCCAATGTAGGCAAAATTAGTGGCCAGCAAAAATTTTAGATAGCCAATTCCAGGAAATCATATTTTAAACAATCTAATTAAAACAGATCTCCATAGACACGAACATATTGTTGGAATAAGAGATTCAAAGCTTTTTTTATTTTCTGTTGCTACTCTAACATTCTAAAACTAACATTGCTTTTTGTAGTTTGTGTTTCTTTATTGCTGCCTAATTTCTTTGGTTTTTTTATTTGCAGTACACATATTATCATACATCCTTTGACGTAGCCGAAAATGGGGAGAAGTTGTACATAGGCAACTCGGCTACATCTGTGATAAAAGGCCAAGGCAAGGCGATCTTGAAGATGACATCGAGAAAGGAGCTAACTCTAAATAATGTGTTATATGTTTCAGAAATCTGGGAGAACTTGGCGCTCAGTTGGTTACTGAGCAAGCATGGTTTCAATATGGTCCTTAAGACAAAAAAAGGTTATTTTATCCAAGAATGGGATATATGCGAGGAAGAGGTATGTAAAAGATGGTTATTTGAGCTCAATGTAATTATTGCAAAACCTACTATTAATAAGAATGTTAATTCTTTTGGTTATTTGCCTGAGTCTTCAAATTTATAACATAATAGATTATGACATGTTAATTATGACACTTTGTTTCGAATAATTAACTTGAATACATACCTGACCGGTTTCCATATTTATTCAAAACACAAGTGCGAGAGTTGTGTATACCCAAACTGACAAGGTCATTATTCTGAGGAATCTTGATCTGATTCATAGTTTTACCTGTTATTTAAAATGTATACAAACAAGGAGTCACAATAAGCATTTTATGACTTTTATCAACAATTGTACAAAGTATTACTATGTGTATTTGCTAAAAAGTAAGGACAAAGCTATGGAGAAGTTTGCTCTCTACAAAAGGAAGTTGATTTTCATAAAAACAAATTAAATCTAATACAACCGGTATTATAAAATAGGAGCAATGAAAGAAGCACGCCAAACTAGTAATTGAATAAAAAGTAATAGGTCAAAGTATGAAAAAGTTATTAAATAAGCTATTTAGGTGTATAAATGGATATACACTAAACAAAAAAATGTCAAAATTTCCCAAGTTAATATCCAATACTAAGCAGCATAAAATTTGAGGAAAAAGAATGTCTAAAAAATATAAACCTAAGGATAAAATTAAAACAAAAAGTTAAAACTAAACATGGCATATTATCTACTACACTTTGTTAAATAGGCTATTTACTTCTAAAAATCATCGAGCTTGACAGGGCACGCAGCCATATATTCTTGAGGGACTGGGCACTGCGTCGGACCTCCTAGATTGGTGGGCACGTTCTACTGTATGTTTTCAAGAAGAATAAATTACTTAATCAATTTAAAAAATAATAAATTATGGTAATTGTCCTAGCGTGGACAATTAGTAAACCAATTTAAATTTTAATTTGGAACTATTGATTGTTTTTTATGAATTTAATAATTAATTGGAATCTTATTCAGATTTTAATTGGACGATTAAATTGTCAGAAATTTACATATACAGAATTATAATTTTCAACATACATGCACAAACTAAATTGCATAAAAATAATCTAAATGCGGAGACCTAAAGGAAACGAGATCTAACCTCCAGCCATTGATAAACACAAAAAGAATGGAGGATATCTCGGACAGAATTCCTGAAAAAGTTTTGTGAAAAGAAAAAGAATCTTCTAAACCTTTCTGCAATTTAGAAAGATGGTGTATTTTTGAAAAAATTACAAAGGCTTAAGGACCCCCTAAATGTTACGTTATATATATAGATTCGCACCATTAGGGTGTGTTATTATCAAAAGGCATCTCTGAAACAAAGCCTTTTTCTGAAAGGTTATAATAGTTCAGAGATATCCTTTGGTTGACACCCTCTAGAAATACGTGTATATTGGACCACTTAAATTATAATAATAAATAAATTAAAATAACATTCTCTCACTTAGTCCACATATATTTTCTAAATAACTAAAATCAACCAATCTCAAACTTAAGGAATAAATACATGAATCATGGCGATAGGTCCTCTTAGAACGAGTATTATCTTCCATGTATTACAATGCATTATATCCCTTAATACTAATCATAAATGGTAAAATAACTTAATAAATAAACCCTAAGTTTATTTTAGGTCCAACTTAATTGATTTTTCTCAAAATAACTAAATATGTACCCAACTAAATATAAGAAAACATCACAACTAAATAAGAGTTTCATAAAAATAACAAAATGCACGTACAATGAAATTCACATCATGGAACCAAGTCCCATTCGTACTACATGATTCTTAAAAATCTTTGGTGGCATGCCTTTGGTTAAAGGATTGGCAATCATCAACTCAGTGCTAATGTGCTCAATGACCACTTTCTTTTCTTTAACACATTTTGTTATAGCTCAGTACGTAATGTCGATGTGTTTATGCCAACTACTGTTTTTGTTGTTCTTAGCCATAAATATCGCATCTGAATTGTCACAATACAATCTCAATGGCTAAAAATAGAATCCATAATTCTAAGCCCCGATATGAAACTCTTTAACCATACACCATGAAAAGTAGCTTCAAAACAAAAAACAAACTCGGCTTCCATAGTAGAGGTAGCAGTCAAAGTCTGCTTCACACTTCTCTAAGATACAACTCCACCAGCAAACATGAAAATATAACCAGATGTTGATTTTCGTGAATCAACATAGCCAACAAAGTCTAAATCGAAGTATCCATCACCTCTAGAATGTCAGTTTGTCAATACATGAGCATGTAATTTTTAGTCCTTTAAAGGTATCTCATCACCTTCTTTGTAGCTCTCCAGTGGTCAACACCTGGGTTACTTTGATATCTGCCCAACATTCCTACCGCAAATGTAATATCAGGTCATGTACAGAGCTGAGCATATATTATGCTTCCAATGGTTGAAACATATGAAATGTTTTTCATTTGTTCCCATTCAAGCTCATTTTTCGAGCATTGGTTCAAATTGAACCTATCACCTTTCACAATGGGTGCCACATTTGGTGAACAATATTTCATCTAAAACCTTTCTAGAACCTTGTTGATATAGGTCTCTTGAGACAAACCCAAAATGCCTCAAGATCTATCCCTATAGATCTTAATGCCAATAACATAAGATGCCTCTCTCATATCCTTCATATCAAAGTTCTTTGAGAGAAATTGCTTCACCTCATATAGCAAACCCTTATTATTTGTTTCAAGTAATATGTCATCCACATATACACAAGGAAACAAATCCTATTCCTATTGACCTTTTGGTATATGCATTGATTCATGATATTCTCTTCAAAATCAAATGAAGAGATAACATTATGAAATTTTAAATACCGCTGACGAGAGGCTTGTTTCAATCCATATATGGATTTCTTAAGCTTGCAAACTAAATGCTCACCATTACTAGAGGAAAATCCTTTTGGTTGTTTCGTATAAACCTCTTCCTCTAGATCACCATTGAGAAAGGCCGTTTTCACTTACATTTGATGCAAATCCAAATCAAAATGGGTGACCAATGCCATAATGACTCGAAGAGAATCCATTTCAGATATAGGAAAAAAGGTCTATGTATAGTCGATTCCTTCTCTTTGAGTGAATCCTTTGGCAACAAGTCTTACCTTATGTCTTTCAATGTTGCCCAATGAGTCTTTCTTTGTTTTAAAGACCTACATACATCTAATAGCTTTTACACTATCAAGCAACTTAACGAGATCTCAAACTCTATTAAATGCCATAGAATCCATTTCGTCTGCCATGGCACTATATCATAAGTCAGATTCCTTAGAACTCATGGCCTATGAAAACGTTTTGGGATCATTTTTGGCTCCAACATTGAAGTCAGACTCTTGTGGATACACAATATAGTCACTAAGTATCACTAATCACTTTCCTCTAGTGGATCTCCTAAATGTTGGTTCAACATTCTCCTGAGGAGCATGTTGTTCAATAGGCTATTCAACAGGTTCTAGTATTTGTTGTTCAACTGGATCCACTATTTCTTGATCAACAGTCTGTGAAACTTGAATTACTTGTTGTTATTCATCACGCATTTGAACTTTAGGTGTGTTGTGTAGAACAGTCAATCTATCATAAGAAGTGGAAGGTTGAGTATTTGTATGATCTTTCTCAGGAATAGTGTTTCAAGATCGATTGCTTCCACTAAGTAAGTCATTCTTAAAAAATTTTGCCTTCTTTGATTCCACAAATCTAGTATTGTGAAAGGGACAATAAAATCTATATCCCTTAGACCGTTTAACATAACCAACAAAATATCCACTTATGGTCCTTGGGTCTAGCTTCTTCTCTTGTGGATTATAAACTCTTACCTCCAACGGGCATGCCCAAACACATACATGTCGCAAACTTGGTTTCCAACCTTTGAATAACTCAAAAGGCGTCTTAAGGACAGCTATGGTTGGAATTCAATTCAATATATACACTACCGTCTTAGGAGCTTCAGTCCACAAGGACTCTAGAAGTTTAAAGCTAGTAAGCGTACTCTACACTATGTCCAATAATGTTCAGTTTCTTCTTTCAGCTACACTATTCTGGTCTAGAGAATCAAGCATAGTGTATTAGGCAACAATCCTATGTTCTTAAGGAAACCTAGCAAATGGATCAGGTGTTTGTTAATTAGAGCCGGCAATTTCAGACATGGCACGATGACACGATATAAAAACGACATGAGATAAATGGGTTTAGACTGCACATATATTAATTGGGCCATAAATGGGTTGGCACGAATAACACGAAAATAAATGTTCTGGATTCGTGCTAGCACATTTAACACGCTTTAACATATTTATAGCACGTTTAAACTTAAAATAACAAAATTTCAAGTTTGTGTAGTTGCAAAGAATCGAACCTTGTACCCAAAGTTGCATATGTCACTAGCCCACCACCCAAGTGAATCAACATTTGTTGTCAAATGCGGGCTTCTAACATGTTTATTATGGTTTTAAGGTTTTGAAACTTTCACTACCAAGAGTCCCACATCGAAAGAAAAGAGAGACTTGCTCCCCTTTTCCTTTATATAAACATTACCAGTTCCTTTTGTTTTTTAAAGTGTTGCCATTGAAGCACTCTAGATCAATTTTTGTCCAATCTTGGTTAGTTAAAATGTAAAGATTGGAAAAAAAAATATTGTTTAAAATATTCAATAATTAAATATTGTTATATTTTTTACACTAATAAAGACTTTTTAGTTTACAGTAAAAAAAATTAGTTTTTTAAAATTTTGTTAGCCAAAATTTTTTTAAAAATTATATAATAAGTTTTTTTTAATCATGTCGTGTCATGTTAAAATTGTTATAGGCGTGTTGTGTTTGTGTTTGTATTTGTATTTTAAACATATTTATTAATCGTGTCGTGTTTGTATTTGATCTAATTGCGTCGTGTTGTAAACGTATTGACACGAATACGACACGCAAACGTGAATTGCCAACCCTATTGTCAATGCTTAGCATATCTACTATAGTACTCTCCACATCTATCGGATCTCATAATCTTAATTTGCTTTCCGCATTGTTTCTTTACTTCCGCTTTAAAGACTTTAAAAGCATCTAGTGCTTCATTTTAATTGTTAAGCAAATAGAATTACATGTATTGTGAGTAGTCATCTATAAAAGAGATGAAGTACCTTTGAGAGTACGTGTCTATGTTTGGACTACAAATATTTGCATGTATGATGTCCAATAAATTAGAACTCCTCTTTGCACCCTTCTTTGACTTGTTGGTCTGTTTGCCCTTAATGCAATTCACACAAGCATCAAAATCAGTAAAATTTGAAGTACTAAGTACTAATTCTCTCAATAGAGATATGTCCCAATCTCCGATGCCACAACATAGAGGATTCATCATTTACAACAAATCGTTTTATACCAGCATTTTCATGAACGTGCATTGTAGTATAATTGGCATCATTTTGTAAATTAAGACGAAAAAGACCATTAGACAAAGTACCACATCCAATAAAATCATATTTATAAAAAAATTGATCAAAGATTCTAAAAATTTAAAGGAATATCCAATCAATACATGTCTAGAAACTGAAATTAAATTTCTAGAAAAACTAGGAATATAAAATGTCTTTTCTAAACACAAAATGAAACCATTATTTAAAACTAATTTGCACATTCCTACAGATTCTACATGTGAGTACATCTTATTTCTAGAATAGATGCTTTGCTCACTTCCCACTAGCTTCTGCAAGTCTTGCAATCCCTGTAGGGAATTGGTAACATGGATTGCAATCCCTGTAGGGAATTGGTAACATGGATTGTGGAACCAAAGTCAATCCATCATGTATTATAATTAACATCAATTATATTGGATTCATAACAAGCAAGTGAGAGTTAAATACCTTTCTTATTAAGCCATTCCTGAAATTTAGAGCAGTCCTTCTTCACATGCCCTTTCTTCTTACAAAAAAAGCACTTGAACTTCTTCTTAATATTCAGCTGGGTAGGAACCTTGCCTTTCCCCTTTTGGTTGGCCTGATGTTTCTTCTTATTTCCTTGGTGTGCCAGATTTACTTTCTCACCTTCTTCTATAATGAACCTTCTTTCCTCCTAAATACATATGGTCAACAACTCATTAATTGACCATTTGTCCTTATGTGTGTTTGTAGGAGATCTTAAAGGGACCATGCTTAAAGGGTAGAGTGTTTAGAATATAATGAACCAGGAAAGAATCAGACATGTCAACCTCAAGTGTCTTCAATTGGACTGCAATGTCCCTCATGTGCATGATATGCCCACACACGCCTTTTATACTGGTAAGCTTCAAGGATGAAAACTACATGATCAGGGTGTTTGCCAATGCCTCATCTGAAGACTCATATTGCTCATCAATAGCCTTGAGTAATGCTAGGACATTGTCATATTGATCAACCGAACCCCTAATCCTAGCATAGATCTTGGTCTTTATGAACATAACTATGAGGCAATTGGATCGCTTCCACTTTTCATAACGATTAACATGATCTAGAGTGCTGGTCTTAGTGATAGGGGGCAGTTTATCTTTTCTGATGGCATAGTCAATGGCCATCCACTCAAAATGAAGGAGAATCCTCTTTTTCCAAACTTTGTAGTTCACCTTTAAGCTCGAGAATATCACATTTCATGTAAGATAAATTAATAGGTTGAATTACTGCAATACATCAAACATACATGCTCAAGTTACAAAATTTGAAGCTAATAACTATATGTCATGTTTTACCAATGTAAATCATGCTACAAAAAAATTATGAATCAAATGACATATAAAAACTGCCTGTGGGTTAAGTTTTTAATTCATATAGATTCACATACAACCATATGATAAAACTATTAAATTATATTCCATTTCTTAATCCTTGTGGGCAAATTAAGAAAATAGTTTAATATTTCATCCTAACCAATCATATTTAATATAATAAAATTTCCTGTAGGATAAATTTCATTATACCAAACATAATTAGTTACAATTAAAGTCCATTTAATTAAATGTGATTTAAAAAACTTAACATATAATTTCCATATAATCTAAGATGTTGTGGCTACTCTTAAATTAATTAAAATTATACAAATCACTCAAGGCATTTATTTTTCATGCATAAGATATTCATGAATTTGTATGCATTAAAAATAACAACTAAAGGATACATGCAAAATAAATTATACATAAATTCATGACAAATCTAAAATAAATTTCTAAAATTTTATTTAAACATAAATTATAAAATCTTGGATTTCATTAAATTTATTTTAGATTCATCAAAAATTAATTTTTCAAAATACCCAAATAAAAAATTCTATAAAAAAAATACCAAAACAAAATTAAATAATTTTTTTTATCAAAAATGTGCATGAAAATGACATGTCATTTTCCATTACTAGAAGAAAACAACATGCCATTTTGAAATGACAAGAATAGGCTCGCCCCAAGTAAAACAACGTGTTGTTTTTTCTCAATGAAAAACAACGTGTCGTATTTTCTCAATGAAAAACAACATGTTATTTTCTACTTAGAAAACGCGGCCTCTAGCCAATAAAACGACGTGTCATTTTTCTCAATGAAAAATGACATGTCATTTTGCTGTTTGAAAACGCGCCCTTTAGGGGCCAAAACGACATGTCGTTTTTGGCCTCTAAATCGAACTTTCAACCTGAATTGGGTCTTCTTCGCCCAAATTTGACCCATGAAGACCCGGTTAATTCTATACCTAATAGGCACCAAAATTGACGTTTTAAAAATCTAGAAATGTTAGAAAATTAATTTCTTAATGATTTCGAACATTGATTTTCATCAGAAATCATAAAAAAAAAAGACTTCATCTACAAAAAAGTTTTGGGATTTTTAAAAAACTCCATTAAACTCTATTCAAACATATCAAGGCATATAAAAAATCATGCTCTTTATACCAAATGTTAGAAATTTATATATACAAAAATTATGATTTTCAACATATATGCGGAAACCAAACTACATAAAAATCATCTAAATGTAGAAATATAAAGGAAACGAAACCTAACCTCCAGCAATTGATAAACACAGAAAAAATAGAGAATATCTCTAATAGAATTCCTAAAAAAGTTTTGTGAAAAAAAAAAAAGAAAAGAAAATCTTCTAAATCTTTCTGCAATTTAGAGAGATTGTGTATTTATGAAAAAACTGTAAAGGCTTAGGGACCCTCTGGATTTTATGTCATATTGATAGACACCCATTGTTAGGGTGTGTTACTATCAAAAGGCATCTCTGAAACAAGGCCTTTTTCCTGAAATGTTGTAATAGTTCAGAGATATCATTTGGTTGATACCCTTTAGAAAATAGTTGTATATTGAACCATTTAAATTTATTTTTATTTATTTATTATCATTTAAAAACTAAATAAATAATAATAAATAAATTAAAATAACATAAATCACAAATATTTGAGGAAAAATTTCATTTTAGTTCCCTGTGTTATATCGAAATATGAATTTGATACCCTCTATCTTGGAAAATTTCATATCAATACACATGAAATTTTTTAAGACAGAGGGTACCAAACTTATATTTTAATATAACACAGAGTAGTAAAATAAAATTTTCCTTATATTTTGATTAGATAATCTCCAAAAAGGCATTTTTATTTAAAATTAGATTTATATTGATGTGGAATTATCTAGTTGGAGACAAAGTTGTATTAGAATGTCTCCTAGTAGATTTAGATTTCCAACCCTCGGTTGAATTTCATAAAGGTAATTAGTGAGATTTATATGAAATTCTAATTGGACTTTGACTCTTCCAAGAAGTATTATAAATAGGGAAATTCTACAATGAGGCCCTCTAAAAGTTCTCATCAATGAGAAATTTTTTTGTTCATTTGTTAGATCAAGCCCATCATAAGTTTAATGAGCTAATGCATACTAGATTTAAAAAAAAAAACTCAAAAATGAAAATTCTTAAAAAAATAAAAAGGCAGACTTGCCACTTTTTCCACCATCGCCACCATTGAGAGGTTACTGATGATCGTAAATTACGACGTCATCCCCATGGCGACGAGGCACAACCATTGTGGGTCATGATTTCATTGCGACCACTGGGGGTGATTTCATTGCAACCTAGGTCCATCGCCAAGGATATGAGAGCTGTCTGATCGCGACCATTATAGGTCAAGACAAAATTCACACCACCATGGGTCGCATTTCTTGCTGTGTCTTTCGCAAGATGAAGATCGCGAAACATAATAAGAGGGAGATGACGTTACTAAATCCAGGGAAGAAGGGGTGCTTTGCTGAAGGTGTTGGCAGATACAAGGACATCGTGGAGGCAAGGTCATGATCACAGCAATGCCTCTGACGAGTGGTCGACGAAGTTCTTTTTTTAATTTCTTTTTCTACTCCTGTTTGTCTTTTTTTTTTAAATCTTTTGAGTGGTTATTTTATTTTTTTTCAGGTGAAGCTTTTAAATTTTTTATTATTTTTTACTTTTTATGGTAATTATTTGATTCAAAAGGTTGTTACCAAGCGTAGTTAGATCTATATGATTTTGCACTATTACTTTTCAATCCAATGGTTAAAAAAGTGCTTCATGAATAAAGGGAAAAGGGTCCTATCACTAAGAACTTTTGGAAGTTCTTATAAATAATTGTAGATTAGAGAAAAAATTAATTATTATCTCTAATAACTAATTATTCTAGAGCATTTTAATGGTTGAGAGAAGATATACTAATGTTTGAAGGATTGTTGTGTTGTGCCCATATAAACAACAATTTGCGAGAATAAGAATTGTGTAGAAGACCAATTGGTTGAGGCTATTTTATAAGCAAAGCTTTGTTAGAAGTGTGAATCCTTTTCTTTAAGAGTTACAAATAAGTTAGATTGATAAAGGGTTTAATATTCTCAGTTTCAAACAAAACTTTGGGTTGTTATGCTATAAAGCTTTTACATGCTACATTATCAAGAAAAAACGAGTTACTATGGTTTAAACCAAAATTGATTCAAACTATTGGTTTGAACCAAAGCTTACAAACATCCTATGAACTTTTTTTTTTATAACAACACAAGCTGGTATATTGTCAATTATAAAATAATTTTTAAACTTCTGCTATGGTACTCGACAAATTTTTCCAACAATGTAACCTATTGAAAAAAAATTTTATTTCGCTTCTTCTAGTTTCATTCAAAGAGGAATGATGTTTATTATTTTTATTTTTAAAGAAAAAGTTTAGCATATCTGTTTATAAAATTATTTTTCCTTTCTAGTGTGAAATGACTCTAGCCCGATTTGATTGTCTTTTTTGTTGACAATCACGAGAAGCCTGCTACATTTACTTTTGTTTAACAAATCGTAGGGAAAAGCCATTGGAAAGACAAATGATGATTCATGCAATTACGTCAGGCTCCTCCAGTTAGGGGTGGCAATAGTCGTGTTCGTGTCGGCACGTTTACAACACGGTACGTTTAGCCCAAACACGAACATGACACGATTAATAAACGTGCCAGAAATGCAAACACGAACACGACACGCCTATGGCACGTATAACACGGCACGACACGATTAACACGATTATTAAACGTGATGTGACGGGTTGACACGATAACAACACGCATATGACACGTTTATGACCCAATTAACTAAAAATTAAAAAAATTAAAAAAAATTTAAAAAAATTTAAAAAAAGCCAATAAAAAAATTAACAAAACACACAATATCTAATTAATACTAACCTACTATAAATATTTCAAATATTTTTATTTTTAAGTTTAAATGTGTTATAAATAGGTAGGTCGTGTCGTGCCATGTTAACACGTTTACGGCCTGTTTAATTAAACGTGTTTAGCATGTTAGCACGAATTCAGCCCGTTTATTTTCGTGTTATTCGTGCCGACCCATTTATGACACAATTAATAAACGTGCGGTCCAAACCCGTTTATCTCGTGTCGTTTTCGTATCATGTTATCGTGCCGTGTCCGAATTGTCGACCCTACTCCTCCCTATTGTTCCATGCATGAATATTGTGGATGACAATTTGATGGATGATGATTCTTTGTTTGATTAGCATGAATGTTTCAGGAGGATATGAATTTGTACACCACACAACCCCCCCAATAAAAAAAAGAAGAAGAAAAGAATATATGAATTTGTATTTCAGGTCATGAGTATCTTTTAAGCTTGTCACGCCCCGGAGTACGGGAGGTGACGTGGTGGTTTAATTAAATTAAATAAGAAAAGATTTGATTAAAAATAGGGTTTTAGAATGAAATTTATAAGTAAAATGGTGGTAATTTTAAAATCGTCTGAATAGAAAAGTTAAAGAAATAAATGAATCATCATAATAAGTAAACAAATAGAAATAACATTAAAATAATTAAATATGGGATGGAACGCGTATGAGTCCCACTAGCCCACATATTGCACACACACATATAGTACTGACAATATTATGATACAACCACAGTCCAGAATAAGAGAAAAGTTAAAGTCTTATATGCCTTGAATGATAAATTAGCCTACCAAATACTTCTACTGATCGTAAGTCCGGTTGGCGAACTCTTCTCCAAACCTATGCTGATATCCACCTAGGGTTAAGATTTTAAAACAGATAAAATGTGAGCGAAAGGCTCAGTAGGACTATATTTGAAATTATTCAGCTTTAAAAGAAATTGCATAAATCAAATAAACATACGGAAATGAACTGGAACAATCAACGAATAAATTATTAAATATGAAATTAAATAAAATATAATCATACCAAAATAATTCAAATAAATCAATCAAAAGGGTACCATTTTCCTTTCCTGGGCAAACCATACATGACTCACCACCGTAGTGGCCCAGCTGGGTTTTGGGACCTGCCCCCAAGGTTGTTCACTACATAACCCAATCTCTGAGATGGCATCATGCCCTAAAATATATACATATACATATATATCTTTCTGATTCATAAAATCTCTTCTTTACCAGGTATAATCATTCATATTCATTATGAAGTTTATTATAAAATCTATCTCAATCCATTGTTTCAGAAAACAGATAATGAAAATCCTTTATCAACAAGTCATTTGAATACATTTTTATAGAAATCCTTTTTAGGCCAAAGCATTTTAAAATCGGCTACCAAAGAAAGGGGTAGAAGTCCTACCTCAATACTCGTACCGGTGTCTCACACCGTAATCCCGGTCCGCTATACGTTAGCTCTGCGGATCCACGCACAAATCCTAAATGCATAGTAACTTAGCTCATTAGCATCTAACCCGAGGTATCCTATGATACTAAATCATCTCATAGTGTCC
>CAMOHE010049814.1:12791-54752 GCA_946598075.1 Artocarpus hirsutus | reverse complement strand
TGATACTTTCGATTAATATGTTTACTCTTATTGTGAAATCTTGGTTCCTTAGCATTAGCTATCGCTGCACTGCTATCACAATACTGCGGTACCACCTTATCCATACTAGGAACTACCTCAAGATCCCCAAGGAATTTGTCAAGCCACACTACTTCTTTTGAAGCATCACTAGCTGCCATATACTCAGCCTCCGTCATTAAATCCGAAGTACAATCTTGCTTGACACTTCTCTAAACAATGGTACTGTTGCCCAAATTAAACACCAAACCAGTAGTCAATCTTCTTGAATCCAAATAGGATTAGAAATTTGAGTTAGTGTATCCTAGAGGTGTTAAATCCTCACCCGAATACCCAAGCATATACCCTCTAGTCCTTCTCAGGTACTTGAAAATATGCTTGACCACAACCAAGTGGTTTGGTCCTAGATCCAACTGAATTCGACTTACAATCCTGACCGCATAACTAATATTCGGTTGTGCCACATCAAACTACCTACTGCTGAATCATGAGGCACCTTCTTCATGTATTCTCTTTCTTCATCAGACTTTAGAGAGTCTTTCTTGGAAAGAGTTATTTCAAACTAGATGGTTGCCACCTTTCTTGAATTCCTGCATTGCAAACCTTTTGAGAATTTTATCTATGTAGCTCGCTTGGGATAAAGCTATCATTCTATTCTTCCTACCCTCAAAGATCTAGATACCACAAATAAAATTAGTTTCACCCAAGTCTTTCATGTCAAACTACTTGGCCAACCATAATTTGACCCATGACAACGTCCCAATGTCATTGCCAATTAGCAAAATGTCATCTACATAGAGCAGTAGAAAAACCACCTTCTCATCCTTAATGTGTTTGTAAACACACGGTTCGTCCATGTTTTGTGTGAACCCATAAGTCTTGATCACTAAATCAAATTTTATGTTCCAAGAACGGGAAGCCTACTTAAGTCTATAAATTGACTTTAACAACTTATAAACCTTACCCTCCTAACCCTTGGCCTTGAACCCGTCTAGCTGTTTCATTTATATGGACTCATCAAGATAGCCATTTAGAAAGGCTGTCTTGACATCCATCTGCCAAATCTCCTAGTCGAGAGAGACAGCTATGGATAAGAGAATGTGGATAGACTTAAGCATGGCTACAGGCGAAAAGCTTTCCTCATAATTGATTCCTTCCTTTTGTGTGTATTCCTTAGCTACAAGTCTAGCCTTATAGGTTTCAACTTTTCCATCCACTCCTCTTTTTCTCTTATAGATCCACTTACACCCTATGGGTTTTACCCCTTTGGGAAGATCTATAAGTTCCCAGACCTAATTAATCCCAATAGACTTCATCTCTGTGTTCATGGCCTCTATCCAGAGTGTCGAATAACATCCTCCATAGCCTCTTTATAAGTGTAAGGATCCTTGTCATGTTCATCCAGTTTAGCTAAAGAGGCCACACCATTAAACATATACCTTTCAGGTTGACGCCTGATCCTCCCATTACGTCGAAGCCCCTTAGGTTGTTGTTTGGGTTCAGTTGGTTTTTCTACACTAATTGGAATTGTCTCATTTACAACCCCCGTAGTGATCGAATCACTGGCCAACTCCTCAAGCACCACTTTGCTTCGAGGCTTAAAGCTGTCCATGTAACTTTCTTTAAGGAAAATTGCATTAGTTGAAACCACTATTTTGTTTTCCTTTAGGTTATAGAAATAACCCCTTTTAGTCCCTTTTGGATATCCTACAAATACATAAACTTTTGAACGTGCTTTCAACTTATTTGCTTCCTCAAACATGACTTGAGCCGAACATCCCCATATGCGAGTATGGTTTAAAGATGTCTTTTTCCCTGCCCACAACTCATAAGGAGTTTTAGAAACCAATTTTGAAGACATATTATTCAAAAGATAACATGCAGTTTGTAGTGCATATTCCCAAAAGGATAAATGCGATGAAGAATAACTCATCATGGACCTAACTAAGTCCAACAAAGTCCTATTCCTTCTCTCAACTACGCTATTCTACTGCAGAGTGCCTGGCATAGTCAAATGGGATAGAATCCCATTCTCTAATAAATGTCCCAAGAACTCATCAGAAAGGTCTTCACCACCTTAATCGGATCAAAGTGTCTTTATAGGTCTGCCTAATTGCTTTTCTACTTCAGCCTAAAACTCCCTGAACTTATCATAAGTTTTGCTTTTGTGGTGAATTAGATACACAACCCATACCTTGCGTAACCATCAATAAAAGTGACAAATATTTATACCTTCCTCGTACCCGGATGTTCATAGGTCTGCAAGCATCGCTATGCATAAGCTCCAAAACACCTTCGGCCCTACTGCCCTTAGACCCAAATATTCATTTGATCATTTTACCCTCTAAACAAGATTCACATTGAGGTATAGATTTAACCTTTAAGTGACTTAAAGGTGTATTCCTTACCAACCTTTGAATTCTATTCAAGTTAATATGACCTAGTTGCAAATGCAAAAGATAAGTCTTATTAGAGTGTAAAGTTTTAAGTCTTTTAGAGTTATTACCATTAACCTCAGTGTTCAACAATAAGTCCATCTTAGGTTTGATAAAATATATATTATTTTGCATCTATCCATTATAGATAAAAGATTTGTTTTTACGAATCACCACTTTATTATTAAAAGAAACTAAATAAGAGTCTTTAAATAAACAAGCTAGAGAAATTAAATTCATTTTAAGTTTAGAAACATAAAAACAATCCCACAAAAATAAATTCCTATAATTATCAAAGTAAAGATGGACGTCTCCTACTTCTTTAGCCAACACTAAGGATCCATCTCCCATCCAAAGCATAAAGTCTTCATGAAGTAGACATCTCGTTTCTTTGAACCCCTGTATAGAAACACAAACATGATTAGTTGCTCTAGAGTCTATAACCCAAGTGTCACTGGATTCCTCAACCAAACAAGTTTCAACAACCAAAAGATCACACCTACCTCCTCGGGAAAGAAAGTCCTTGCAAATCTTTTTTATGTGACCGACCTTCCCATAGAAAAAGTACTTGTGCTTTTTTGAGTTCATTTTTTTCTTCTTCTTGTTCTTGCTGTTTGTAAGAATAGAAGACTTCCCGTTCTTGGCCCTTTGCTTCTTTCCATTCCCAGGGTTGGGATTGAAACTAGACGTAGCTGCCAAGTTGGCCTCACCACCAACAGGAGTTTCCTCGATCAGATTTTTGAACTCTTGTAACTGCTTCATTAACTCAATCAAGGTCATATCTCGTCTATTGCTCAAATTAAATGTAGCTCTAAATAGAATAGATTCCTTAGATAGAGTCTCAAAGACCATAGTCATATGTGTTTTAGCATCAATGTCAGCTCCATTGGTTTGAGCTTCAACGAGGAAACACATGACAAACATCATATGCTTCTTTATAGGTGTCCTTAGTCTTTGTTTGCAGTTTAGATGTTTTTGAAGAGCCTGTTGCCATTTTGTTAAGGCTTGGCCTCCAAACATGACTGCAAGATTATTCAAGATCTGCTAATAGTCTCATAATCTCATGTTGAGCCTCTAGCACGTTATTCATGCTGGCCATAACATAATAGTGGGCCTGATCATTAGCATCCTTCTAGCGATCATATGCTTAGATTTGCTCATTAGTGGAATCTCCCGTAGGCTAGGGAGGACACAGAGTTGTCAGCACACATTTTAGTTTCTTAAAGAATAGGACAATGTTTAGGTTCCATTTCCAATTATTATAGTTCTTTATGTGTCAATACTTATCGAAAATATTACAACCTTACAATGATAATTCTCAACTCAAAATTCAACAAGCCGCCTAAGGGAGACTTGCCAGATTTAATTAGGAACACAGATCCTCTACTGATTAACATATACCATCCAAGACCCATATGATCCAGCATACATTAATAATTATTTCTTTGGCCATTAATTTTATTAACAAAGCTCCTAGGGGAGGTTAATACTAAAATTAACATGAGTGTATAACCATTGTTTCAATATTTTATCCATGATTTGTAATCACTAGCTAGGGGTGTGAAATGATGGATCATGCCAGAATACCTAAAATTCTTGGAGATCCAACCTGAAACATGATAAAGTCCCTTCTTAAGGGTCGAAACCACCATGTGCTACCTATAGACCAAGAAATGAAGGACATAGGTCCTCTATTCGAAAACCTTCTCCCACTCAATCTTTTGAAATCAAGGTTTAATTTTAAAAGACATGCATGAACAATTTTTAATGAGTAGTACTCCCTATTCTATATGGCATGTCATCAATCATACATAGCAAATCATATTATAATGTAGACAAGCAAAGCAATCATACAAAGCTACAAGCAAAATAATAATAAAAGGCCGTAATGTTATGGTCCCACCCTAGAGAATAGAAAAACAAAGATTACAAGAGGTAAATCAAAACATATTATTGATTGTTCATCCTTAAATCTTCAAATTCTATTCTTCTTCATGTAATATCCATCTTCAAGTCTTCAATCCTGTATACATCAAATATTCCATATTTTTGGTCATATCCAAATTTAATATTTCTCAAAATTTTCTCAAAAATAAAATCAAAACAACATCAAAAAACACACACCTTTTCTGAAAATTTATAGCTCTTTGCTAGCACGTCGATCTGTGTGATTGGCCTATCGGTCATGACCCTTCAACCTACTAAACTTGAAAGTTTGGCTACCGGTAATGACAAATCTGTCTACCAAACTTGAAAGTTTGGCCTGCCGCCAAAGCCTTCAAAATTCTGCCCCGCGTACGGCCAGCCGAACCAAAGGCCTAGCCTACTGTTTTGTAACCATCCGCCTACCAAACCCGAGTGTTTGGCCCTCCTTCCAAGCAAATTTTAAGACTTCCAAAAAATATAGTTTTATGTAGTTTTTTAATCTTATT
Source organism: Artocarpus hirsutus (assembly GCA_946598075.1). Classification (NCBI taxonomy): domain Eukaryota; kingdom Viridiplantae; phylum Streptophyta; class Magnoliopsida; order Rosales; family Moraceae; genus Artocarpus; species Artocarpus hirsutus. The sequence continues at coordinate 49,867 of CAMOHE010049814.1, read as the reverse complement.
TTCAACAATTCAAAAACATAAAATTAGAGACTTAGAAAATACCTATGGAACGCTATCATCCATCCTCTATATCTGACTTCTGTAAATGATTATTTAATTATAAAATTCTTACAAACTTAAAATAAATAATAATTTCTAGATGGAGATGATAGTCTGTCATTTAATTACAAGGAAAACCTAGATAGACATTCTAACCTCTAAGGAACCATAACCGGCATAAGTTAATTAACTAATAAGCATTCACCATATAATTCCATGACAACATAAATATATAGAAACCCTAGAGTGCTAGCTCCCTAAAAAATTAAATTTAAGCATAAGAGAGATCAAGATCACATAACTTATTCATATAGCATGATCACAAACTCGTAAATTTATGTAAAAGCCATGACTCTGATGCCAATTGTTGGAAAATAGTATGTAGTAGAAATTTAAAAATTTTAATACCAAAGTATTTTCTAAAACACAAGTTTAATACGCTATATGCATAAATTAACCAAATCTTACTAACCTTGTTTACTGAGGAGCTCCAACAATTTGTGTAGAGAAGAGCGTTCTAGAAAAGCCTTAACCAACTGGTCTTCTTTGTTATTCTCTATCCATAATCAGAGTGCATGTGAGTGCACGTTGTATAGCTCTTCCATGGATAACTCTCCTTCCAACCAATTGAGGGAACCTAGAACTAAGGTTCATCATTTGTGAATAAAAGCTCTTAAGGAGTTTTAGAGAGTCACAGACTAGAGTGCTCACTCTTTAATTCCTCAATTGATCTAAATAACTTAGGAGTCTCACTCCCTATTTATAGAGTTCATCCCTAGGTTGGTCCTTATCAGATAAGGCTTCAAAAATTCAAATCTAGATCGGTATTTGATAAAAAGCCATGAAAATGCATAATCAAGTTTTTATTCAGTCGACTGGCCGACATGGCAAATCGACCAACTGAACTTACTGCATCGGCAGGCCGAACTTGAAGAACAGCCTATAGAACTAACGATAAATGATCTTTGCAAATCTTTTATTTTCCACATAAGATTCTTTGGATAAAGCCTCAGTTTTAATTCAAACTCAATAGAGGAGTTATCTAAAACAACTTTATCTAGATAATCTTTAGGAAAATAAATATTCTCGACAATTTAACAAGTTTATCTTAAATTAATTATTTACAAAATTATTTCAACTAATAAACAGACATAAATTACCTGATCCTATCAAATTTTAGCCAATCTGATAATTTGACATAAGTCACCAATTTATTAGAAAAGCACACGATATTGTTACTGGGTTTATTGCGAGCTAGCAAAGGGGACCTGAAAATACATTTCATAATTATCAACTCTAATGCTGCTCTGCTAAAAGCTTAGAGTTGCACTCTCTAACTGTATAAAATTATGAGGCCCAAATAGCTAAGTCTCCATGACATATCTAACGTATCGTATCACCATAAAATTATCCATAATTAGCTTAAGGATAAATTTTGTCTTACCTTTCTAATTATTTTTCTCTTACATTCCATTATCTTACTATCGAAAAACTTACCATCTAAAGATAGTATATTATCGGTTACACCTGTGTATTCAAATGGTTGAGTGCTCTAGTTTTTCAATTATAAGATAATGCCTATAAAAGGATATCATTTACTCCTAAAAAGGAGCTATAGATTCCATATCTATGATTTACAAGTCTATGCTATTAAGAATCATGTCTCTAGCGTACCAACATGAATACATTATAAATTGTGGATATCACCCTTTGGTACATCAAAAGACATAAGTCAAGACATTAGGCCTACTATTCATCTCAAGATTAAGATACAACACATATGATTGTCTAAAGTGAATTGCTTTGCCAAGAAATAATTATTAATCTAAATCAATTACACTTTATATCCCGATCCAATGCATCATGACAATGCACCAATGTTTCTATTCGCAGAGTCCATCTCTGATGGCCAAGACAAACTATCTCCCATTAGGGATATAGATAACATAACAATCTTTGCATGAATAAAGCGCCCAACTTTGATCCTTCGATTGTAGCTCTTATGATTCAGACTGCCACCTTTAGCATCATGTCTTCTGCATAATCTATCCATCATATGCCTGATTCTAAAGGTTTAGACCAATAGTCTTAGACTTTTATTTTCTTGCCATACATTCAACAAATATAAATGTAAAAAGGACAACAATTTGGTATATGAATAATAAATAAACTCTTTAGTGATAAAAATGTCTTCAAAAATATGTTACATTTTTACTCCTTAGAGCTACATGTCTAACAGTTGAAAGATATGGTGCACATGGCAATGAAAGTTGAGAATCAAGTCAAGAGGAGAAAAAGCAATACACAACAAAACCCAAGCTTGAGTTCATCATGGAGGCCAAATGTCGCTAGGAGAGAGGAAAATCCACCATGGCCAAGCCTAAATCCAAGCAAAAACAAGAAACAAACAACCGTGGAATTCAAGGTAAATTTAATTCTTCCAACACTCGAAATCATGACATTAAGTGTTTTAAATGCCAAGGTAGGGGTCACATAGTGAGCCAATGTCCAAACAAAAGAGAAACGATATTGAAAAATGAGGGTGAATTTGTGTCTGAGGATGAAGATGATGCCGAATCTATGCCACCATTGGAGGATGTGGATGAAGAGGAATACACTGCCCAAGGTGAAATGTTGGTTGCTAGGAGAGCTCTAAGTATGCAAATTAAAGAAAATAATGAAGTGCAGCGAGAGAACATCTTTCATACTAGATGCCACATACAAAACAAGGTATGTTGTGTGATTATTGATAGAGGTAGTTGTACTAATGTTGCTAGCACTACTATGGTGGAGAAATTAGGATTGCCCACAATTAAACATCCTCGGTCTTACAACTTGCAATGGCTTAATGATAGTGGTGAGGTAAGGGTAAAAAGCAAGTGCTAGTTTCTTTTTGCATTGGAAAATATGAAGATCAATTTTTATGTGATGTAGTCCCAATGCAAGCTAGACGTTTGTTATTAGGCAGGCCATGACAATTCGATCTGTGTGTTAAGCATGATGGATTTACCAACAAATAGTCATTTGAGTTTGATCAAAGGAAAATCACAATAGTTCCTTGACCCCAAAGCAGGTTTATGAAGATTAAGTGAGGTTACAAAAAGAGAGTGATCAAAAGAAAGAGAATGAAAGAAAGAAAACAAATGAAAATCTTAAAGAAAAAGACAAAAAGGCCAAGAAAATTGAGAGAGAAAAAGATAGAGCTGATTCAGCGGATAAGAGAAAAGTAGAGAGAAAAATAAATTTCTATGCAAAAGCGAGTGAAATTAAAAGAGCGTTGCTTTTAAACCAGCCAATGATTGTACTTTTGTACAAAGAGGTGTTTATAAACACTAACCAACTAAACGCATCTTTGCATAGTTCTATTATTTCTCTTTTGTAGGAATTTGATGATGTCTTTCCCGAAGAAATTCCCTATGGTTTACTGCCTAACCAAGGGATTGAACATCAAATAGATTTTGTACTTGGTGCTACCATTTCAAACCGACCGACTTATCGTAGTAATCTTGAGGAGACAAATGAGCTACAAAAGCAAGTCCAAGAATTGATGGAAAAAGGATACGTGAGAGAAAGCATGAGTCTGTGGATCATTCCAGTGATTTTGGTTCCTAAGAAGGACAGGACGTGGAGGATGCATGTTGACTACATAGCAATCAACAATATAACAGTAAAGTATCGTCAACGCTTAGATGATACGTTAAATAAGTTGCATGGTGCTTGTGTATTCTTTAAAATTGATATAAAAAGTGGATATCATCAAATTAGAATGAAAGAGGGTGATGAATAGAAAGATGGCCTTAAAACAAAATATGGTTTATACGAGTAGTTAGTTATGTATTTTGGTTTAATTAATACATCGAGTACTTTCATGCAATTAATGAACCATGTCTTGTGTGATTTCATAGGTGAATTTATAGTAGTTTATTTTGATGATATTTTCGTTTATAGCAAAAACATGGATGAATATCTTGTGCATTTAAATTCAGCTTTGGATGTACTTAAAAAAGAGAAGTTATATGCTAACTTGAAGAAGTGCATCTTTTGCACTAATAAGCTTATGTTCCTTGGTTTTACTTGAGTGCACAAGGAATACGGGTTGATGAAGAGAAAATCCAAGCAATTCAAGAATGGCCAAGTCCCACAAGTGTAAGAAATGTTCATAGTTTTCAAGGACTCACTAGTTTTTATTGAAGGTTCATGAAAGACTTTAGTAGACTTGTCGCACCACTTACCGAGGTCATCAAGAAGAACATTGGATTCAAATGGGGTAAAGAGCAAGAAAAGTTATTTAATTTGATCAAAGAGAAATTGACGAATGCACCTTTGCTTGCTTTACCTAACTTCACTAAAACTTTAAAAATTGAGTGTGATGCTTCAAGAATAGGTATTGGAGCTATTCTAATGTAAAAAGGATGTCCCCTTGCATATTTTAGTGAAAAGCTAACTGGGGCAGCCTTAAACTACCTAACATATGACAAGGAGATGTATGCATTGGTTAGGGCATTGGAAACTTGGAACACTACCTTTGGCCTAAAGAATTTGTGTTTCACACCGATCATGAGTCACTTAAGCATTTGAGAGGCTAACACAAGTTGAATAAGAGACATGCATGATGAGTGGAGTTCATTGAGACATTTCCATTTTTTCATCCGTTACAAGCAAAGTAAGGAAAACATCATTGCCGATGCACTTTCTTGAAGGTACGCAATAATTTCTACCATTGATGCAAAATTACTTGGTTTTAAGCATATTAAAGAATTGTATCCTTTAGAGTAAGATTTTTATGAGGATTTTTGAGCTTGTGAACAAAATGGAGTGGATAAGTTCTTTAGGCATAAGAGATTTCTATTTCAAGAGAATAAGCTGTGTGTGCCTAATTGCTCTTCGTGTGACTTGTTAGTAAGGGAATCCCATAGTGGAGGGTTAATGGGACATTTTGGAGTTGTTAAAACCTTAGCCATTTTGTAAAAACACTTCTATTTGCCATACATGAAAAGAGATGTTGAGAGAATTTGTGGTAGATGTGCCACTTGTAGGCAAGCAAAATCCCAAGTGCAACCCCATGGTTTATACACCCCATTACCCATTCCTAGTGAACCTTGGATTGATATTTTGATGGACTTTATGTTAGGTTTGCCTAGGTCTAAATGTGGTAGGGATTCAATTTTTGTGGTGGTGGATAGATTTTCTAAGATGGCATGCTTTATTCCATGTCACAAAACTTATGATGCTTCTCATGTTGCTGATTTGTTCTTTAGAGAAATTGTAAGATTACGTGGTATGCCTAGAACAATTGTTTCGAATAGAGATGCTAAGTTTTTGAGTTACTTTCAGAAGATCTTGTGGTGTAAGTTAGGAACTAAGTTATTATTTTCTACTACTTGTCATCAGCAAACTAATGGTCAAACCAAAGTAGTTAATAGGACTTTATCTAGATTATTGAGGGCTATTATTAAAAAGAACATCAAAACTTGGGAAGAGTGTTAACCACACATTGAGTTTGCTTATAATCGTACTGTTCATTTTGCTACTAAGTTTTTACCATTTGAACTTGTTTATGGTTTTAATCCTTTAACTCCATTGGATTTATTGCCATGAACTTTATCTGAACGTGCTAACTTAGATAGAAAGAAAAAGGCTAAATTGGTTAAGTAGATACTTGAGAAAGCTAGACTAAACATTGAGAAGCAATCAGAGCAATATGCAGAATAAGCTAACAAAGGGCACAAGCAGCTGATTTTTGAACCTAGAGACTGGGTATGGTTGCACATGTGAAAAGAAAGGTTTCCAGCACAAAGGCATTCTAAGTTGCTTCCAAGAGGAGATGGACCTTTTCAAGTCTTGGAGCGCATCAATGACAATGCATATAGATTGGATTTGCCAGGTGAGCATAATGTTAACACTACTTTTAATGTTTCTAGTTTATCCCCTTTTGATGTAGGTGATGATTTGAGAAAAAATCCTTTTCAAGAGGAGGGGAATAATGAGTACACACCTAATACATGGATTACAATTCAAGAGGTAGTTACAAGGGCACGAACCAAAAGGTTCAAAGACAATCTTAATGGGCTGATTCAAAGCATTTAGACTAAGACAAATTCATGCAAGCCTAGGAAGATACAAAAAGCCATCCACAAGTTTGGATTACCAAGATTCAAGCATTGGAGTAATTTAGAAGTTTTCTATTTAAGATCACGCCTCATTAAGCAGCACGCCATTTCAAGATTCAAGATTGAAGTTTCCTTTTTCAAGCTAGTTTTCCCTTTTCTACTAGTTTCCTTATTTCAATTTGAGAAGTTTCCTTTTTTTTTTTATTTGAGGCTATGAAAGTTCCTTCAAATTCAACACAAAATCTAGATGAGATAGTACCTACTGTTTCCCCCTTCGGCCATTTTCATATATTTGCCTTTTACTTGTTTCATTTTCAAGCTTTTTCTGTGTGGGAATTTTCTAATTTGTATTATTTTGTTCCCAATATGTAAACAAACATATCTTCACATTTATCATATTTGTTCAACTATTATTACGAAACAGCTTGACAATAGCCAAGGAGTTAGATAAATTATCATCCACCCTTTCAAGATTCAAGATTGAAGTTTCCTTTTTTAAGCTAGTTTTCCCTTTTCTACTAGTTTCTTCATTTCAATTTGAGAAGTTTCTTTTTTTTTTTTTTTTTTTTAAATTTGTGTAGTTACCCATTAGAGACAAGCTCTTTTTGGGCTGAATTGTAAGGCTTGTTGCCATTTTGAGTATTTTCTTTTTTTCTATTTAAAGTAGGTGCCATTTGGTAAGTTTCCTGTTTGGCTTTTTTCCCATTTGGTTAGTTTCCCATTTGGTTAAGTTTCCCATTTTTTTAGTTTCCCATTTAGTTAGTTTCCCATTTAATTACTTACGTGATTGAGAAGTTAGTTTCCTTCTCTCCTTACATGGGTGCCAACTTAGTTTCCATATTGTGGAAATAGGCAAGTAAGTAGGGAAAGTTAGAATATTAGTTTATTTAGTTTCTTTTATTTACATTTCTTGATTTCTAAGTTATAGTTTCCTTCTTAGATAGCCGACTTGAAGGTTGATTATGAGTTGCATAAATTGGTAGACTTTTTTGCATCATAAAGAGCCGTTAGTGTAATGAAATAAAACACAATTCAGATTTTTATACAAACTTTGTGAGAGCAAAATTCTCTTTGGTTCTTTAAGAATTTTTCAAACTTATCAGAATTTTCATGGCATTCATCTTCAACTTATCAATCAATCGTTCCATAATTGGTTGTGGTGTCTTCATTATACTAAGGTTCTTGCTTTGCTATAAGCAACAAGTCATGATTTAACGCAAAATTGTTTCTAAACAATCTTAAAACTTATTTGATTGAAAGGTCTCATCACTTTATTCGTGGGGTTCGTTTCAAAATAAGAAAATATGCAATAAAATTTATGTAATTGTCAAGAATATAACTCTAGGGCATAAATGACTTTAAAGCATTATAAAAATTATAAATTCAAAGCAAGTTGAAGCTCTTTAAAACAATAAATACTTTAAGCTTATAATCATTTTTTATATGAACATCCTGATTACATCAATCCCTCGTGGTCGTCACCTATGATATTACTAAACAAAAAGTTAATTTACTTAAAATAATAATAGCACTTAAGATATCATATTCTAATGTTAAATTAACATAAGTTTCAATCGAACAAAACGGTAGGCGTTAGAACTCTCCCAACCTTATAAAAGTTTTGTGCTCGAAACTTAAAATAACTATGGATAGTAGGCTTTACATAGCCACCTCCTCTTTGTGGTTATGTTATAAGACTTTAACTAATGCGATTTCTTTATTTCTTAAAGTCTTGGTCCTAATCTTATATCACTTTTCCATGTAAATTCTTTAAATTTTTTATTTCCCAATAACTCTTTGACTAGAAAAATATATTTGTTCCCTAATATCTTTCTTTTCAACTAAAGACATAGTCTACTTATCTCTATAAATTATATTCACTCAAACTTCTTATTCTTTCCTTTTGGGGAAAAGAACATGGACCTAGTATGTACTTCCTTGGCATATGAACATGAAAAATGTTGTGTGAAAATTTAGGGTTTTACATCCTTATCTCCTTCTAAGGGTTTTGTCCTTAAAATATGTGTAGTGATGAATATATAGAGAAATTTTTTATCCTTTTTCTTAACTTTCCTTTTTTCACATCAAAATTTCTTCAAAAATCATATCTAATTAAAGTCATCATACGTCCAACTAACAGTATCATATGCAATGTATGAATTCTCTTCTTACCTTTCTATCTATCATCCTTCATATCAGTATAAATCTAAGTACAACATTAATTCTCCCTCTTCTTTATAACTAACATTTCATGTATGTAAACTTGTTTTTAATCACATGCCAAAAGAGAATTATACATTAGGAGCTCTTTACTCCAAAATATACAAATGATTCAAAAATATTCAGATTTAACTTCAAGATATAGAAAAACATCATACCTTTAATAAATCTACTAGTACATCCCCTCATTCGTGAAATAATCAATCTTGTTTATAACAGTAAAAATACACCATACTGGAAGCTTGACTTTCTTTTATACAATTTTCACAACAAACTATTAAACATTGCTTTTCCATAATTTCCTCAACCAATATCCTCTAAAAAAAATAATATCATATTTAATATCTAGTCTTCTACACTAATAATTCTAGAATACTCCATTGAAGTCTCTACTAATTCAAAGGTCATCTATAAAAAAGGAACTACTTTGTGTAATCTCTATCATATCATGTTATGGACCATTTAATTTGCTAAAATATTATCATAAATAATTTTCTCCTAAAATAAATCCTTAATAAGCCTCAAACATTCATATAGTCAATCCAATTGATAACATGCACATTTTCAAAATATCCCTTGCTCAAAAAAATTACTATAGAAATCTCACATGTGACCTTAAAAAATCCTTTTATTAACCTTGTATGATTCTTAAACTTGTTTATTAAAATACATAACTATCATTACACTTCTTTTGAGCTACATATCATTCATCTACTCCTCTATAAACTTTTTCTCCAAGACAATAATATAATCACATAATTAACCTCTTGTCATAAAACTTCTTGATTATCAGCTATTCTGTCATATAAATAATGAGACAAAGATCATTTCTTTCTTTAAATAACATACATCTGTGTTTCATCGAATAGTAAGATACCTATAATGTAGTCATAAGAAATATAACTTAACATCTATATATTAGAAGGATAATAATTTCTATACTTACTTAGAGGACTTAAAATTAACGTGTGGCGATATGTATTGGAAACAAAAACTGTTCTGATACTATAACTGTAACACCTCTTATGGACACTACAATAATCGTTGCTTTTATAGTTAAACTTAATAATTACCAATAAGAAATTTGAAACAATCAACACTCAGAAAAGTATCCTAGGAACACATGTATATATATATATATATATATTGTTTTTTTCTACTTATTGGATTTAACTTTTCTTCCTTGGTCAGCCCGATGGAATACCTAAGGCACTCAACTAACTGACCACCTGTAGAAATCTTAGTTTCAAAAAAAATATTTAGCAAATACAACTCACATATATAATGCAAATGCTCTTAACTTCTAATCAAACATTAAATTAAGACTAATTATGAATAAATGAACTAAATAGCGTATTCTTTGATAAATAGCCTAAAAAACTAAAAATCCAAAATACAAATTAAATTCAATAAAATATTAGTACAAGAGAGCATATCACAAATAGAATTGAGTCTCAAACAAATAAAAATACAGAACATAAAATGTTAAATTTTATGTGTTTAAATTCCTTTTATAACATGACTCCATTTCTAATCCAACATTCCTTTCACATACGCCCGTCCTTGTCTTCCATCCTAATCAACCTGCCTTTTATCCTTATTTGCAATATGAAATAAACTAAGTGAACAAAAGCTTAGTAAGTATACATTCCTATCTCACAACATAAAACATTTCATAAAAATCATTACATAGCATCATAATCACAATCATAGTAGTGTACGAGATACAGGTTTATATAGAACATATTTTTTCATTTAAACTTCTATGTTAAAACGTTATTCATTTTATCTTTAGGGGTCCAAGCATTACACCATTAACATCACAGGCATGCCATCATGAGAGAAGTGGGGTAGCTAGTCCTAAACCAAATATGATAAGTCCAAACCTTACATGACATCATAAACATAAACATGGGTATATAACGCTTAATTAAGTAATACATATATATATAGATATACCTTTAACATAACTCATCATTGAAACATCTTTAAACCTTATGTAAAAACAAACTTAAGAATTATCAGAAATCATATTTTTAAAACTTTTTCGTAAACTTTTATCATATTGTAGGTGAGAATGTACTTACTTGACTAGCTTGCTTACAAAACCTTAAATTGGTGACGTTGAGGCTTTCAGTATGCTCACCTTTTGAAGTGTTAATGTCAATCATTCATATAATACATGAAATTAATATTCATGTATATGATATCATTTAATACTATATACATCATCATATATCATTCTTAACGAAATAAAGCATTTTTGAGTCAAGAAAAATAAAGGCAAAAAACTTGACCTTTAATCACTTAGAGAAACTAATTTCAACTTCTAAGCATGAATAAAGGGTAAAAATTATTCCATAACATAGATAACATATATAAACATCATTCAAATTTTCTTTTCTTGAAAATATTAATTCAAAATACCTTTTTTAAATTTTTCAAAATATTCAAGTAAATCTACTAGTCATTAAAACTGACTAGCCTTTAAGGATTTATAACTCTATATCTTTCAACTCACATTTACTTGAGCATGCAAATTTGCAAAAATAAAGTTAACAAATATATATATAACTTTCAAATTTTTCTTTAGCCATAAAAATTTCACCTGATAATTTAAATAAATAATGCAATCAATACTATAAAATCTGCAAGCAAAGCATATGTAGTGATCAGTCCTAATTAAAAATTATGGATTAAATTACTTATGCTATAAAATAGTTTATAAAAAATAGAATACATAGCAAACACATAAAATTATAACATAACTAAAATTTATCTCCAAATAAATTTGAAATAATTCAATACACACGTTCAAATTCAAAGTTAATATTAACATCAAACATGTTGAACAGCGAACATGTTTTATTCAAACATTTTTATAAAATCAAATATGCATGATATGCTTCTGAAATTTTTATGTAACATGTTCAAGATATAAATAAATGTTAAAAAAATAATAAATCATTGAAAGCACGTTTGAAAATATAATTTATTATCTCACAAATTATATAGAGTATATCAAGAAGATGCTCATAACCACTGAGTACTTAGCAATCAATGAATTTTATGTTAAATTATAATAAGAATATGTAGCTAAAAATTTACAGACATTTAATTAACATATCAAAAATAACACGTAATTTTTTACAGAACCAAAAGATGCCTTTTGTCTTATAAAATATACTTTATAAGATACAAATACAAATTTGCCAACAAATAAAATTTCATAAGCAATGTTAGATTGAATGCTCATAACCTTAAGAATATTTTGAACGAAAATTTATAAAAAATTCCAACCATTCATAACATATATATATATATATATATATTTATATACATCATATCCAAAAATCACAATAAAATCAAATGCTTTGTTTTCAAAACAATACCAACAACCTTGCCGACTAACAAAAAACCCTAAAATTCTCATACCACACTCCAATAACAAAACATTACTTTCATAAAATTTCATGATATCATATAGCATAAATGCTTTCAATCATAAAATAACATTATTATAATAAAAGTAATAAACAAAATGTCACACCCCGGAGTGCGATAGGTGACATGGTAGATTAATTAAGTTAATTAATTAGAAATTTAATTAAATCATGAGTTTAGGAATTAAGAAATTATTGATGAAAATGTGAATATTTTAAAATCTTTTTAAAGCGAGCAAATATAATAATTAAACAATTAAAAATAACAAGATAAACAATAATGGAATAATAATAGAAATAGTAGAAGAAACGAAAATGAGTCCCACTGACCCATATCTTGTGCACACACATAGTACTGATAATATTAAATTACAACCACAGTCTAAAATAAATGAAAAGGTTAAGAATTATACATGCCTTGAATTGTTTGTTCTACAACCTACCTAGATCTTCTACTAATCGCAAGTCCAGTCAGCGAACTCTTTTTCGATCCTAAGCTGATATCCACCTAAAGGGTAAGATTTTAAAATAAATAAAAAGTGAGCGAAAGGCTCAGTAGGACTATAATTTGAATATTTAATTTTAAAAGAAATTTCATTTTTCAAATTAATATGTAGAAAACGTACTAGAACAAATAAATAAATAGATGAAAATTTAATAAAAGCTTTTCTTACCAAAATAGTTTAAATAGGTCGACCAGAAAAATACCATTTTCTTTTCCTTGGCAAACCATATGTATTTCACCACCGTAGTGGCCCAGCTAAGTTTCGGGACTTGCCCTCAAGGTCGTACTCTATACGACCCGATCTTCGATATGGCATCATGCCCTTAAATATAATTACATATATCTTTCTATGATTATTGAAATCTCTTTTTACAAAATATAATTATTTACATTCATTATGAGGTTTATTATAACAAATCACCTCAATTCTATCATTTATGAAATCAGTCAATAAAGATATATTTTCAACCAATCATTTGAAAAATTTTTGTTAAAAATTCCTTTGTGGCCAAAACATTTGAAACTAGCTACTAAGGAAGGGGTAGAAGTCCTACCTCAATACTCGTGTCGATGTCCCACACCGTAATCGAGGTTCGCTACACATTAGCTTCACGGATCTACATACAACTTTAAATAAAATCTAGGTCTATTAGTGTCTAGCATGATATATTCTACGTTACTAAATCATCTCATAGTGTCCTAGTGTGCCATTTAAGTTTATAAAACCATTTTTCAAAGTCAGAATTTCAATCAGGGTTCAAAACGGTAAAAACAGGTGAAAAATTACAAAATTTTCACCATGGCGGTCGGCTTGTCGATCCCCTGTCTCGACCGGCCGAACTACACAGTTTGGCTTGTCGAACAATCTAGTCTGGACGGCCAAACTTTTCCAGGTTTGGCCTACCGGTCATATGAATCTGGCCTGTCGGACTTATAAATCTGGCCTGTCGAACATGAACTTTAGCTTGCCGATCTGGAAAAATTCTGAAATTTTTCAAGCACGAGATTTTACCTCCTGAACCCAAATCTCAAATTTCAACCTGTTTTCTCAAATCCTAGGGATGAATAATGATCATAGTTGATAGAAAAACATAGTTGATTACTTTTTAATGCATTAAAACAAGATTTAGACAAAATTTTTGAAAAAATCAAAAAATGGGAAAAATTAGAGGAAAATGAAAAATTTTGATTTAAATCCATTTTTGATCAAACAAAGTTTATATTCTAGTTATTCTAAGTTCCTCTAACCTAGATTAAAGGTTTTCTAGGCTTAGAAAAGCTTAGATTTCAAAATACCAAGAAATTTGAAAAATTGAAAAAGTTTTAAAATTCAAAACTAACCTCAAATTCAAGCTTCGAATTGCGATTGTGGTCGCTAAATCTTGTTCCCGAGCCATCTATCCACTAACTTGAAGCTTGGGTTTGATTTTTACTTCAAAAATTTTGAGAGAAAATTGAGGGAGAGTGAGAAATCGAGAGAGAGAGGAGAGAGAGAGTGTGAGTGAGAGTGAGAATAAATAGAGGAAAAATAGGCAGTTTTACTGTGCAAAAATCGTGTGCCACCCACAGTTTTGTAAAACAGACATTTTGATGAATTGATTTATTCTAAAAGTTCAAAATAACAATTAAAATGATTAAGAGTAATTAAAATCATTAAAATTATGGAAAACAACTTAAATCTAAAAACTTACGAAATGACCAAATTAAGTTTAAAATATTCATTACGGCACACTAATTCATCATTTTACATTCTAATAACACTTAATTAATTTTAGGACGTTACACAAAATAATTAATTTTTCATACAAACATACATGCATACATATTTACAGCATAAGAGAACAATTTTCTAACAAAGTTTGTCACAAAACAATATATACCAATCATAAAAATTCAAAACCATGAAAACCTTTAAACCATATCTTAAATTCTTATGTTTTCTTCAACATATATAAACACTTGCATACAAAATCTTCAAAAAGAATTTTTTTCTACTTTGCCTTTAAAAAAAAAAAAAGAATAATGAATTCTTGGCTTTAAAGATTAGAAAGATGATAGAGGCTTATGAACGTGAATTTAAGGGGGGTAAGAGAGAGAATTTTCTTTAGCTGAAAATTAAGAGAATGAAGACTTTAATAGCTCAAAGGTATATTTATAGGTTTATGAGAAAGAATGGATCGGATGAGTATAAAAAAGGCTAATCCTAATCTAATTAGGTTTCCATTTTTTTAGATGAGTGTAATTCTAAGCTAATTAGGTTCACACTATTTTTCTCTCCTCTTTTTTTTCCTTATTTTTTTTTGTTTCGATGGCACTAATGTTGTTTTTCTTTTTAACTTTCCTACGTATAATACCATAATATAAATATAAATATAAATATATTATATTATATTATATAAGCGTTATGATGTAATATAATATATGGTTATATGATTATAATACAATAAAAACGTTATATAATTATAATATACGGTTATATATAATATAATATAATATAATGTAATTTAATTTAATTGTAATACATAATTATTTTTATACAACAATAACGTCTAAGCCCATGACCTTAAACAATATTAATTTACACATTATTCTTTTGGACATTTTATAATATCTAGTTTCTTAACGCCATAATAAAATTGTTACACGTGTAATTATCATGACATCATAAATATTATAAAAATAAGAAAATATAAAATAAAATTTGTCATTGTCAAGAATATTTCTCTTGGGCATATATAACTCTAGAATATTATAAAAACTATAAATTTAAAGCAAGTTGAAACTCTTTACAAAAAAATAAATACTTTAAGCTTATCATCATTGATCTCTCGTGGCCATTACATACGACATTACTAAACAAAAAGTTAATTTACTTAAAATAATAATAACACTTAAGAAATTATATTCTAATGTTAAATTAACATAAGTGTCCTTAAAAGAAAGCAATAATGTTACACATCAAGTGCCGATAGGTTCTGTCATGTAACTCATCAAGTTTCATCCTATAATCCACCGGGTGCCAACAAGTTCCGTCATGTAACCTACCAGGTTCCAACCTATAACCCACTGGGTTTAATCACGGAACCTACAAATTCCATCTTAGAACCCACCAGAATCCGTCTTGGAAACTCATTAGGTTCCAAAGTGAAAAAAAAAAAGGAAAAAAAAAGTATGAAAAAAATAGCAAATCAAGCAAAAACACAACCAAATTACAATTTATTACACAAAACAACTAGATAATATATTTGTATATATATAATACTCCAGAGTCGTTCTTATTTGACTTGAAATGTCTATTCCATCTGCCCTTCCTTTAGCATGTTTAGTTTCTTCCCCATTGAATATCTATTTTTTGAAGTCAGAAGCAAATCCATGTCTAGAAAAGCCATCTTAAGAAACAAAAAAACTTGCTTACCTAAGAGAAAGCCTAAGTTGTGAAGCTGCCCTTTCACAATATTAAAAAAAAAAAAAATAAACCAAGAGTAAGTTGACCAAAATCTTGGAACAAGTAGTACAAGCATCAAACCAATTAATTCAAACTATTTTTTATGTGCTTTGATAACCTAATTATTTACATATCTAATTGATTCTCAGAAAAAGAAAATAAAAAAAATTGTAATATTACTTTAACACAAAAGAGGGTGAATTTTTGATTTTAAGTCAGGAAGAGGGTGATAGAAATTGTCATTCCATTCCAATGGCCATTTCATGAAACCAAAGACACCCTTATTACATGACTTATTAACATAAATAGTAAGCTCTGGGTAGTATTATGAACATACCAGCTTAATCTGGCCCTTAATTGATTGCAATAAGGTAAGTATACTTTTCAATTTGCCTGCAAAAAGTAATTGAATGTATTGAGTTTGGATGAACTTATCCAAATTTCAATGAACAAAGGGAGACTTAAGCCTTGGAACTTGGATGAATTCATAGATAAACACAAGAGTCTGAAAATTTTGTTTCTTATTAGATTTAACCGTTCTCCTATATATTAAATAAAAAAGTAGTTACCAAAACTATTGAACTTTAGTAGCTAAAGCAAGACAAAGGATAGTGTAATTTTTTCCAAAATGTTGCTTCTAGTGCAATTATTGACATCAAAAGCACCAAGCCTTCTATATTTTGGAAAAAAAAAAAAACAATGTTAAACAATCGTAATTCATTGAAGATCTAAAGATGCAAATAACAAGCATTGTTTTAATTTCAACAATTGAGTGATGTTAGTCTTTTTTACTTTTTTAACTTTTTTTTAATTGGTTCTCTGAAAATTGGTTTAGCTAAAAAAGCCATACCCACTAGGTATTATTGTCTCCTGAGTCCCCATATCCTTCATAGGTCTTTGAATCTGATTTCTCAGATTTCTTTGGCTTCTTGTTGCCTTCATTCCTCTAGCTTCTCAGTTTCCTGCACAACTACAAACCAAAATAGTTTCAAATTGAAGTGGCAACAAATTGTAACACCTCTAAATTAATTAAATGTTATTAAAGTGTAAAATGGTGAATTAGTGTGCCATAATGAATTTTTTAAACTTAATCCAGTTATTTTGTGAATTTTTCAGATTTAAGTTGTTTCCGATAATTTTAATGATTTTTAATTACTCTTAATTATTTTTAATTGATATTTTAAATACTGAAAACAAAATAATTTGTCAAATGACCAATACATCCCACTTTGGAAAACCACCTGTGGGATGTGGGATTGAAAACTGCTTCCCTTTTCTTTATAAAAACCTCACTTTCTCTCTCTTTCTCTCATTCTCGCCCATCTCACTCTCTCTCTTGTCTCTCTTCCTCTCTCTCATGGCTTCTCTCTTTCTCTCCAATCTCTCTCAAAATTTTTGAAGTAAAAATCAATCCCAAGCTTCGAGTTAGTAGATTGGAAGCTCAGGAACCCGATTGGATGACCACAATTTCGGTTTAAAGCTTTGATTAGAGTGTAGTTTCAAAATTTTAAAACTTTTTTAATTTTTTAAATTTTCTTGCATTTTGAAATCTAAGCTTTTCTAAGCTTAGAAAACCTTCAATCTAGATTAGATGAACTTAGAATAACTAGAATACAATCTTTGTTTCATCAAAAACGGATTTAAATCAAGATTTTTCATTTTTCTCCATTTTTCTCTATTTTTGGATTTTTCTAAAAATTTTGTTTAAAACTTGTTTTAAAGCATTAAAAAGTAATCTAGTATGTTTTTCTATCAATTATGATCATTATCCATGCCTGAGAATTGAGAAACAGGTTAGGATTGAAGATTTGGGCTTAGGGAGGCCGAGACCCATGCCTAGAAAATTTGAGAATTTTTCCAAATCGACAGGCCAAACTTCGTGTTCGGTTGGTCGGATTCATGTGTTTGGCAGGCTGGATTCATCCGACTGGCAGGCCGAACCTAGAAAAGTTTGACTGATCCGACTTGGCTTTCTGGCACAATTCGGTCGACCGAACCAGGGCGACCGGCAGGCCGATCAGGCATGGTGAAATTTTGTGATTTTTCACCCATTTTTATCGTTTTCAACCCCGATTGAAATTTTAACTTTGTAAAATGATTTTATAAACCTAAATGGCACACTATGACACCATGATATAGTTTAGTAACATAGGATATCTCAAGTTAGATACTGATAAGCTAATTTATTATACATTTAAGGTTGTACATGGATCCGCGGAGCTAACGTATAGCGGACCTTGATTACGGTGTAGGACACCAACACGAGTATCGAGGTAGGAGTTCTACCCTTTTTTTGGTAACCTCGCTTTAAAGGATTTCAGCCTCAAAAGGATTTTTATCCAACGTTTTCAATAACTAATTGGAAGAGCATTTTATTGAATGTTTTACAAATAGTAGATTAAGGTGGATTTAATAATAAACCTTATAATGAATGTAAATGATTATAGTTGATAAAAAGAGATTTTAATAATCATAGAAAGATATATATAATTATGTTTAAGGGCATGATGCCATATCAGAGATCGGGTCGTGTAGTGCGTGACCTTAGGGGCAGGTCCCGAAACCCAGCTGGGCCACTACGGTGGTGATTTACATATGGTTTGCCCAAGAAAAGAAAATGGTATTCTTTCTTATCGACCCATTTAATTTAATTTGGTAAGGAAAGCTTTTATTAATTTTTTATCTATTTATTTGTTTGTTCTAGTTTGTGTTCTACACATTTATTTGATTAATGAAATCTCTTTTAAAATTAAATAATTTCAAATTATAGTCCTACTGAGCCTTTCACTCACGTTTTACTTGTTTTAAAATCTTACCCCTCGGTGGATATCAGCTTAGGATTGGATAAGAGTCTGTTGACCGGACTTACGACCAATAGAAGATTCAGGTAGGTTGTAGTACAACAATTCAAAGCATGTAAAATCTTAACTTTTTCTTTTATTTTGGACTGTGGTTGTATTGTAATATTATCAGTACTATGTGTGTGTACAAGATGTGGGCCAGTGGGACACATACTCGCCTCACCTTCTATTTTATTATTTTGTTACCTCATTATTGCTTGTTTTATTCCATTTATTTTATTTGTTCGAATACTATAACTGTTCACTTTAAATAAACACTTTTAAAATTATCACATTTCATTAATAAAATTGATCCTAAAACCCATTTTTTAACTAAATTTCTATTTAATTAACTCAATTAATCCACCATGTCACCTCCAGTACTTCGAGGCATGACAGAATGGTATCAAAGCTCAAGGTTATGAACCTTGGGAATTGTACACGTATAGGTATGGCAATGAAATACCACTGACAGCCTAAATTTTGTTTTCATATGTGAGAGAATGACACCTAGACGACGCTCGACAACTGATGCCAAGTTTGGAAATGATGAGGGCATGATGAGGGCTATGTTTGCTACATTCCAACAGATGGCAGCAAGGGCAAGGCCGAATGACTCCGAGGCTAGTCGTCGGCATTCATACTTTAAGGAGTTTCGACGTGCGTTTGTACCAACCTTCGACGAAAATGGAGATCCGCAAGTGGTAGAATATTGGTTAGTTTCGATCGTGAAGCATCTAGATACTCTTGGTGTGCCAACGGAGTATCATGTGGAATTTGCAGCATATAAGTTTGAAGGAGGTGCTAATACTTGGCGAAAGCAAGCAAAACGTCTGGAAAACAATGGTAATGTCAGTTGGGATAGGTTCGAGGAGCTGTTCTACGATCGTTACTTTCCATAGGGATACAGGGACCAAAAGGCGACAGAATTCTATAGGTTGCAGCAGGGTGATATGTCAGTACGGGAATATGAAGCGAAGTTCAATGAATTGGCCAGGTTTACTCCATCTACAGTGGCATCGGAGTGTGAGAAGTGTATCAAATTCCAGGACAGACTTAAAGCCCCTATTCGAAGACAGGTGGTTGCCCTGCGACTCAAAAACTTTGGAGAGCTTGTGTCATTAGCAATATCAGTGGAGAGTGATTATGCACAGTACTGTGAGAATCGAGCCAAGACGTCAGGAGGACCATAGAGGAGCGGCAGGAGGAGCATCAGTAGTCGACCAACTCTAGGAAAGAATAAACAAGGTGGCACGAACAATGGCAGTAGCAGTTCATCCAGTAGCGGGCGCAGCAACCCCTACAGCTTCCATTGTCACTATTGCCAGTAGCCGAGACATATCAAGTGAAATTGCCTGATCAAGAGTGCTCACCTAGGATTTCAGACCGGGGAAGGAGCTAATCGTCAGCCCCAGCTTTAGACTCTACCTTAACCACGGTAGTATCCTCAGCTTCCGTTTCATCAGTTCTCTCCTCAACAACTGCCATATTCAGCGCAAGGACATCAACTATAGAACTTTCAGCATAACGTCCCTCAGTACCGAGCATCGAGTACAGCTAGTGTGCAGTCACCATCATCGCAGCAGTATCGGCCAGCTAACCTAGGATCCAGTAATGTTGGTAGAGGAAAAGGGAAAGCTCCAGTACAGGTTCACATGATGACATTAGGGAGTTCAGACGTCGATGGTACAATATGGTTTCTCAATCTTTAGCTCACGTGTTATTTGATACTGGTGCCACTCATTCTCTCATTTCGAGCTCTTTTATACATGCCTTGGGATGAGAGATAGAAGAGTCTGTTGAACCCTTAGTTATAGCTTCACCCTTGGGGCAAGTGTATGTGAATAGTATTTACAAAGCCTGTAAAATAAAGATTGGGGATGAGATTTTAAAAATTGATTTGATTGTAATCCCCATAAGATCATATGATGTAATCCTAGGGATGGACTGGTTGTCCAGATATAATGCAGTGGTAGACTATCAACTTAGGAAGGTAACCCTAGTGTCCGATAGGGGGCAGTAATCACTTACCAGGGTGGTGGTGATCTGTTAATGAGTGAGCATCTCATAAGGGCATGTCTTGGAGGGCGGAAGAATACAGCTTACTATGCCTTTCTTATGAATTTAGAAGGAGAGCCTAGTGTTTCGAGAGGACATGCAGTGATTCCAATCGTAGACGAATTTGAAGATATCTTCCTCTACTAGCTACTAGGATTGCCACTGCATCAAAAAATTGATTTTGGTATTGAATTGTTTCCAAGAATAGCACCAATTTCCATAGCACCTTATCGGATGGCGGCGACAGAGATGAAAAAACTCAGAAAGTAGCTCTACGAGCTTGCTGATAAGGGATATATCTGGAATAGCACATCACCGTAGGGAGCGTCAGTTTTGTTTGCAAAGAAGCATGATGGGACTCTCAAATTATGCATAGATTATCGACAATTGAATCAGGTCACAGTGAAAACAAGTATCCTCTGTCCAGGATCGACGAGTTGTTTGATTAGTTAAGAGGCTCGTTGTACTTCTCGAAGATAGATTTAAGATCAAGATATCATCAACTCAGGATTAAGGAAAAAGACATTCGTAAGACAGCTTTCAGGACTCGGTATGGACATTTAGAATTTTTGCTGATGTCTTTGGATTGACGAACACTCCGGCAGCCTTTATGGATTTGATGAACAGGATATTCAAGCCTTACTTGGATCAATTTGTGATCGAGAGGACATGCAGTGATTCCAATGGTAGACGAATTTGAAGATATCTTCCTCTACTAGCTACTAGGATTGCCACTGCATCAAAAAATTGAGTTTGGTATTGAATTGTTTCCAAGAATAGCACCAATTTCCATAGCACCTTACCGGATGGCGGCGACAGAGATGAAAAAACTCAGGAAGAAGCTTTAGGAGCTTGCTGATAAGGGATACATATGGAATAGCACATCACTGTAGGGAGCATCAGTTTTGTTTGCAAAGAAGCATGATGGGACTCTCAAATTATGCATAGATTATCGACAATTGAATCGGGTCACAGCGAAGAACAAGTATCCTCTGTCCAGGATCGACGAGTTGTTTGATCAGTTGGGAGGCTCGTTGTACTTCTCGAAGATAGATTTAAGATCAAGATATCATCAACTCAAGATTAAGGAAAAAGACATTCGTAAGACAGCTTTCAGGACTCGGTATGGACATTTTGAATTTTTACTGATGTCTTTGGATTGACGAACACTCCGGCAGCCTTTATGGATTTGATGAACAGGATATTCAGGCTTTACTTGGATCAGTTTGTGATCGTGTTCATCAACGACATCTTGATTTATTCTAAGACTTGGGAGGAGCATGAGCAGTATCTCAGGATCGTGCTTCAGACTCTGCAGGAGCATCAGTTGAATGTCAAAAAGGAAAAGTGTGAGTTCTGGTTAACAGAGGTCAAATTTTTGGGTCATGTCATTTTCGAGCATGGTATCTCAGTGGATCCATCAAAGATAGAATCCATAGTGGAATGGGAATGACCAAGGAATGTGGTAGAGATCTGTAGTTTCTTGGGACTTATAGGATATTATAGGAAATTTGTGAAAGACTTTTCAAAGATAGCAGCACCGTTGACAAGATTGATAAGGAAGAATGTTAGATTTAAGTGGAATGAAGAATGTGAGTTTGCTTTTCAAGAGTTGAAGAATCGGTTGACCTCAGCTTTGGTATTGATCATTCCCAATAGCGATGAACCATACGAAGTTTATACAGATGCCTCAAGATGCGGGCTAGGATGTGTGTTGATGCAACATGGACGCGTGGTAGAGTACGGATCGAGACAGCTACGACCTCATGAATGAAATTACCCTACTCATGATTTGGAACTCGCAGTAGTGATTCACACGCAAAAGATCTGGAAATGTTATATGTACAGGGTGACATTTTAGGTTTTCTCCGACCACAAGAGTTTAAAGTATTTGTTTACCAAGAGGGATTTGAACTTGAGGCAACGAAGATGGATGGAGTACATGGAGGATTATGATTTTACGCTGTAGTATCTTCTCGGGAAAGCTAATGTAGCCGTGGATGCGCTCAATTGGAAGTCTTCAGGGATTCTCGCTTGTTTGGCTCTTGAAGACTAGAAGAGGGATGCAATAGTGAGTGAGTACGGGCTACAGTATTATGAAGACTACGATCACGTTTCGATGTACCACATGGAGACGACCCCAACTCTTGTTCATATGGTGAAGCAGAATCAATGGCAAGCCAGCATCTTTAGGGAATCTGGACGCGAATTCAGAACAAATAGCAGTTCAAAGAATGGAGAATACATGCGGATGGATCGTTGTATTTCAGGGAGCGTTTAGCAGTTCCAGCAATGGCAGAAGTGACGAAGATCGTAATGGATGAAGCTCACAAGACTTAGTTTGCCATTCATCTAGGGAGCACGAAGATGTACCATGATCTTAAGAGGCAATATTGGTAGAAAGGTATGAAGAAGGATATCCGAGAGTACGTGGCCAAATGTACGACTTGTGTTCAGGTGAAAGCCGAGCATCAGAAGCCAGCAGGTCAACTTCAAACGCTTCTTATTCCAAGATGGAAATGGGAACATATCATGATAGATTTTCTTACCAGATTGCTAAGGACGGAGCAGCGACTGATGCGATTTGGGTCATGGTCGACAGATTGGTGAAGCTAGCTCATTCCATTTCGTTCAAATCGACATGTTTGAGGAGGATTCTTGGGGAATTGTGTCTGCAGAACATAGTAAGATTGCACGGAGTTCCTTTATCCATTACATCATATAGGGATACTAGGTTTAATGCCAAGTACTAGAGGAGCTTCTAGGAGGCTATGGGTATAGATTTGAACTTTAGCATGGCATTTCATCCTCAACCCGATGGGCAATCCGAGCGAGTTATTCAAATTCTTGAAGATATGTATCTATTTATTTGTTTGTTCTAGTTTGTTTTCTACATATTTATTTGATTAATGAAATCTCTTTTAAAATTAAATAATTTCAAATTATAGTCCTACTAAGCCTTTTGCTCAGGTTTTACTTGTTTTAAAATCTTACCCTTAGGTGGATATCAGCTTAGGATTGGAAAAGAGTCTGTTGACCAGACTTGCGACCAATAAAAGATTCGGGTAGGTTGTAGTACAACAATTCAATGCATGTAAAATCTTAACTTTTCCTTTTATTTTGGACTATGGTTGTATTGTAATATTGTCAGTACTGTGTGTGTGCACAAGATGTGGGTCAGTGGCATACTCGCCTCACCTTCTATTTTATTGTTTTGTTACCTCCTTACCGCTTGTTTTATTCCATTTATTTTATTTGTTCGAATACTATAACTGCTCGCTTTAAATAAATGCTTTTAAATTTATCACATTTTATTAATAAAATTGATCCTAAAACCCAGTTTTTAACTAATTTTTTATTTAATTAACTCAATTAATCCACCACATCACCTCCCATACTCTGGGGCATGACACAAATTAGACCAATTAAATCGTTATCAGAAACAAATTTATATCGAGTACCAAATCTCCTATATTCTCATATTTTGAAAGGTAAATCAGCAAACAACTAATACAATATGTGATGAAACCAAAAAAAAAAAAAGAAGAAAAATAGGCGTAACCATAAGAAGAAACAAAGATTTGAACTAAAATATGACAATTCAACTGAGGAAGATGACAAGTGAAATCAAAACAAAAATTAGATATCGAGTCGTATTTGCTTACCAAAAAGTGGAAATCAGAGATAGAGAATGCTGAAGGAGTGACTTCAAATCAAAGTGGCTTGGGTTTTACTGTTTTTTGTGATTTTATTTTTGTGTGTCTTAACAAGAAATAGAATGAGGAGAAGCTAAAGATAAGGAAACACACTAGAGATAAGGAAGAAACTTGCAACCTCATGACGTTAATCTCCAACATCGCATCTCATTCGTCGTTGTGCCGCCATGGATCTCTAGCTCGAGCTTTCTTGCAACGTTGGAGAAGACAAGCAGACACTGTTGGATCTTTGTCGAGGGGTTGCACTCGAAGGAGAGAGATAGGATGCGGAGGAAAGATCGAGGAGGGCGGAGAGAAGAAAGGAGAGAGAGAGAGGATATTAGAGGAGAGAGAGATTGCGAGGCATATAGAAAGAGAGGGGAGAGCGAGAGAGAGAGAGAGACAAATACGAAACAAAAGAGAGAATTAGGTTTTTTGATTTTGAGTCCTAATGAGCAAAAATAGTAAATATGTAATTAGTATTTTAAAAAATAAAACAAAAGAAGGGACAAGTTTAAAAAGAAATATATAAGAGGACAATTTTAATAAGTGGTGTCATTTGAAAGACATTCTGTGTAATTTTCTCAACTTTTTATCCATTTAAAATAAAAAAAGGGAACAAGGGAAATTGTAGATTTTAAAAACTGTTTACAATAAATAGCAAGTTTTGAAGATATTAATAATAAATAGCAGTAAAAAAATTTCTAGTAAAAATTTTTTACTCATAGTAAAGATATAAATAAAAAAATTTTGCCAAGAAAATTTTTTATTTATTGTTATTTACTACAAATATTTTCAAAACATCCTATTTACTCTAACAAGTTTTGAAAAAGTGTTATTCCCACTTAGAAATCAAACAATAGTAAGAAAAAATTACACAATCCAATTCTTTTTTGATAGATGAACTAAAATATGACTTCATTTTATAAATAACACTTATATATCTTTTTTTGAATTATATATTAGAAACCCAATAATATCTTTTAAATAGATTTTCTCACGCAATTAGTTTTTGTAACAATTTTTCTTATTTTTCTCTTGTATGTGTGTGTTGTGAGGATTATCATGTATTGGGTTCAAAATTATGTGGATTCGTAAGGCTTAAACTCGCATACGTATCATTTTTTGTTGTAATGATTTTTTCTCATCAAACATGTTGGTTTATATATTGTTGCTAATAAATTAATTATATTGCTAGTATTTCAATGATAATTATTATTCATATATGCATCTTGTATATAATAATATATTAACTATTATAATGATGCTTTACTAAAATTCTTACTCTTCTTATGCATTTTTATAACAAGATGTTTGTTATTGAAATGATGCGTCATTTTTTCCTCATAAAACACATTGATTTATATATATTGTTGCTAGTATATTAATTATGTTATTAGTATTTTAATAACATTTCATTATTATTCATAAATATGTTGCTAGTATTTTAATAAGAATATCGATACATTTTTTACCTCTACAAACATGTTGATTTATATGTAGAGTAAATTACTTGACAGGTCCCCAAATTATTTAAAATGTTACTTACTAGTCCCCGTTCTTTTTTTTTTTAAGCTTAATTGACTCTAAACTCAAAAAAAGGATTTAAAAAGACTAACATAACTAACGTCCGTTAGTTTTTTCACCTTTTTTTTTTATCATGTGCCAAGCACATAGCTCAACATCAGAGGTATTTTAATAAAATAATAACATTTTATTTTGTTTTAATAAAATTTAGACTAAATTAAATGATAAAACATGAAAAAAGATTAATCCTTAAAAAAAAGAAAAACGAAAAAACAAACCCACAATCCAACCCCAGACAAACCAGACCCCCCTCCCACCCCTTTTGACACCAAACCCTCGCAAGCCTAGCCTCGCCACCATAATGACGACCTCCGTGCACCACCCCTACCTCACAAACCCATCTACACCGACCACCCTCGACCATGGAGATCCCACCCTGTTGTCCCACGCCGTCATTCTCCTCCTCCTCTTCTTCTCTTCTTCTTCTTCTTCACCATTTTAGGCCACCCTCACCGCATCGCCTCTCTCTCAAATCCATGACATAATTCAGAATAGAAACTAGGTTTTGGTTCAATTTGCAATTCAAGTCCTAAGAGAGATCGAACTTGAAGAACTTGCTGAGGATGTCAAGCATTCAGTTGTAGGTGTCGGTGGTGTGTTGGAAGCAACAATGCCTCTCTAACCAGTTGTAGAAAAAAGATCTTTTGATTATTCTTTAAATTTCCTAAAAACAAACACACAGAACTGAATCTATGAAATTGGGAATAATCAGCTTTTGCCACGGTGAAATTCCTTTTTTCCTTTTTTTTTTTTTTGGTTTTTTGGTGTTTTCTTCACATATGAATCAAAAGAAACGAGAAAAAAGTGATCATGAAGTTCTTCAGTTGTTTTGGACAAGCTCGATTTTTCTGTGTGATTATTCTTGTCATTTTAAGCTTAACATATGGTTGGATTTTTTTTTTTGGAATTATGTGAAATGGTTACAATTTTTAAGATATGGGTTTTGATTAAATTTTTTTTTTTTCAATCTATGTGAAATTGGTTGTTTTGATTTTGATCTTGGTCTGAGTATTGATTTTGATCCTTTTGTAGCTAGGTTTGCTTTTGATCTTTTTGTAACTGAGTATTGATCTTTCTGTTCTGGTATGGTTTTGATTTTGTTCTTCTTATAACTAGGTGAGGGATGACAAAGGGGAGGGGTGGGGGAGCTCCACTGGTATGGTTCCAGTGAAGGGACGATATGGGGTTTGAGTCTGGTTGGCCGGAGTTGAGGAAGATGAAGATATTCTAATTTGCTTTTTTTTCTTTTTTTTAAATATTTGTTAAATAGTAGTTGATTTAATTAGGGATGTTTTTGTAACGCCCTGAAATTAATTAAATGTTATTAGTGTGTAAAATGCTAGAGTAGTGTACCATAATAAATGTTTTAAACTTAATTTAGTTATTTTGTGAAATTTCTAAATTAATGTTATTTTTTATTATTTTAATAGTTTTTAATTACCTTAAATTATTTTTATTTGTTATTTTGAATTTTGAAACAAAAAAATTTGTCAAATACCAACCACGTCCTTTTTCAAAACCGTGGGTGGTACACGATTTTCTCTCTCAGATTTGCTCACCTCTCCTCTCTATTTATTTCTCTCTTTTCTTCCTCTCCTTCACTCTCTGACGCTCATCCTCTCTCACTCATTCTCTCGTCTCTCTCTTTCCCTCTCATTGTCTCTCCCTTCCTCTCCCTCTTTCTCTCAATTTTTGCTTCAAAAATCATGCCTAAGCTTCGGTATTCAATGGATTGGAAGCTTAAGAACACATTTGGCTGATCAAAAACACAGTTTAAAGCTTTGATTTGAGGTTGTCCGAGGTTCTACAGAGCTAACGTATAACGGGCCAAGACTGTAGTATGGAACACCGACACGAGTATTGAGGTAGGACTTCTACCCCTTTCCTTGGTAGCTAAGTTTTCAAATGATTTTGGCCTTAAAAATAATTTCTTCCAAAATGTTTTCAATGATTAATCGAAAAGGATTTTCATTGAGTGTTTTTCATAAATAATAGACTAAGGTGATTTTTATAATAAACCACATAATGAATGTAAATGAAAATACTTGGTAAATGGGTTTTAAATAATAATAGAAATACATATATGGGCATGATGCTATATCAACGATCGGGTTATGTAGCGTGCTAGGGGCCAGGTTTCAAAACCCAGCTAGGCCACTACGGTGGTGTTATATATATGGTTTGCCCAAGAAAGATGACAAGTACTTGTGGACGAACTGTTTTAATGAGATTTATTTGAAAGAATTTGTTTACTTAACTTTGTTTTTGAATTATTTTTTTGAAAGGTAAATTGTATTTAAATTATTTATAAGTTTTTAAAGTATAGTCCTATTGAGCCTTCTGCTCACTTTTTATTTGTTTTTAAATCTTTCACCCTAGGTGGTATACATCTTAGGATCAGAGAAGAGTCTGTTGACCAGACCTACAAGCAGTAGAAGAGCCAAGTGGGTTATTTGAATTATAAAATCAAGGCATGTATTACTTTAACTTTTTTTTTCTCTTTATTTTGGACTATGGTCGTAATTTAATATTGTCACTACTATGTATGTGCACAAGTTGTGGGTCAGTGGGACCCAACACTTAATCTCTGTTTCTCTATTATTTTATTTCATCTTATTTTTATCTTATTTGTTTGATTATTATAAACATTTGTTTAAAAAGGATTTTTAAACTATCATTATTTCTTAATTAACCATATTCTTTAACTTGTGTTTTAAATTAAATTTCCTTTAATTTAATTTAATCAACCTATCACGTCAGCTCCCGTACTTCCAGGCGTGACAGAATGGTATCAAAGCTCAAGGTTATTGTAAAACCCCAAAATTTATTAAGTGTTATTAGAATGTAAAATGGTAGATTTGTGTGCCATAAGGATTATTTTAAACTTAATTTGACCATTTCGTGAAAATCTCTAAATTTATGTTATTTTGATTGTTTAAATGACTTTCAATTACTTTTAATTATTTTTAATTGCTATTTTAAATTTTTAAATAAAACAATTTGTCAAAATGACGAACACGTCCCACTTTGGAAATACCACGTGCGGGACGTGGTATTCATTTCAAACTGTTTTTCATTTCTCTCTATTTATTTCACCTCTCTCTCATTTTCACTCATTTTCTCTTTCTCCTCTCTCGCTCATCTCTCTTGCTCTCTCTTCCTCTCTCACGGTTTCTCTCTTTCTCTCTCATTCTCTCTCTAAAATTCTAAGACAAAATTTGATTTCAAGCTTTGGGATTGTGGATTGAAGGCTCGGGAACATGATTGAGCAACCACAAACTCGAATCAAAGCTTAATCCAAAGTTAGTTTTCAAAATTTCCAAACTTTTTTAATTTTTCAATTTTTCTTGCATTTTGAAATCTAAGCATTTCTAAGCTTAGAAAACCTTCAATCTGGGTTAGATGAACTTAGATTAGCTAGAATATAAACTTTGTTTCATCAAAAACGGATTTGCAACAAGATTTTTCATTTTTCTCAAATTTTTCTCATTTTTGAATTTTTTCAAAAATTTTGTTTAAAACTTGTTTTAATGCATTGTAAAGTAATCTACTATGTT
Organism: Artocarpus hirsutus; assembly: GCA_946598075.1. NCBI lineage: Eukaryota > Viridiplantae > Streptophyta > Magnoliopsida > Rosales > Moraceae > Artocarpus > Artocarpus hirsutus. The sequence goes on along the minus strand of CAMOHE010049814.1, from coordinate 20,368 downwards.
TTTCTATTGATTATGATCATTACCCATGCCTGAGAATTGAGAAAACAGGTTGAAATTGAAGATTTAGGCTCGGGGAGGCTGAGACCCGTGCTTGGAAAATTCTAGAATTTTTCCAAATCGACAGGCCGAACTTCACGTTCGGTAGGCCGGATTCATCTGATCGACAAGCCGAACCTGGAAAAGTTCAACCGACAGGACTTGGACCTCCGGCAGGCAGAACTGCATAGTTTCGGCCAGCCAAACTAGGCCAACCAGCAAGCCGACCGACATGGTGAAATTTTGTGATTTTTTTCACCCGTTTTTATTGTTTTGAACCCTGATTGAAATTCTGACTATATAAAATGATTTTTTATAAACCTAAGTGGCACACTAGGACACCATGAGATGATTTAATAACCTAGGATATCTTGGGTTAGATACTAATAGACCTAGTTTTCATTTAAGGTTGTGCGTAGATCCGCGGAGCTAACGTATAGCGGACCAGGATTACGCTGTGGGACACCAGTACGAGTATTGAGGTAGGACTTCTACCCCTTCTTTGGTAGCCAGATTTAAATGTTTTGACCTCAAAGATATTTTTAACAAAAATGTTTTCAATGATTGGTTGAAAAAGGATCTTTATTTACTGATTTCATAAATGGTAGAATTGAGGTGATTTTTATAATAAACCTCATGATGAATGTAAATGATCACATTTGGTAAAAAGAGATTTTAATAATCATGAAAAGATATATATAATATATATATATATTTGGGGCATGACGCCATATCAGAGATCGAGTCGTGTAGTATGCGACCTTGGGGGCAAGTCCCGAAACTCAGCTGGGCCACTACGATGGTGAATTACATATGGTTTGCCCAGGAAAAGAAAATGGTATTTTTTATGGTCGACCTATTTAAACTGTTTTGGTAAGATAAAGCCTTTATTTAATTTTCATCTATTTATTTATTTATTTGTTCTAGTTCGTTTTCTGTGTATTTATTTGATTAACGAAGTTTCATTTAAAGTTAAATATTTTCAAAATATAGTCCTACTGAGCCTTTCGCTCACGTTTTATTTGTTTTAAAATCTTACCCCAAAGGTGGATATCAGCTTAGGATCAGAGAAGAGTCCGATGACCGGACTTGCGATCAGTAGAAAATTTGGGTAGGTTGTATTACAACAATTCAAGGCATGTATGCTTCTTAACTTTCTCTCTTCTCTTGGACTGTGGTTGTATTGTAATATTGTCAGTACTATGTATGTGCACAAAATGTGGGCCAGTGAGACCCATTCTTGCCTCATCCTATATTTTTATTGTTTTTATCATTTCCTTATCGCTTATTTCATTTTATAATATTTTATTTGTTTGGATATTATAACTGCTCATTTTAAATAAACAATTTTAAAATTATCATATTTTTATTTATAAATTTAATCCTAAAACCCAGTCTTTAACTAAATCTCTATTTAATTAACTTAATTAATCTACCACGTCACCTCCCATACCCCAGGGAGTGACAGTTATGAACCTTGGAAGTTGCGCACACATAGGTACGATAATGAAATACCATTGACAGTCTAAATTTTGTTTTCAGAAGTGAGAGAATGGCATCTAGATGTCGTTTGACAACTGACACTGAGTTTAGAAATGATGAGGACCATGTTTGCTGCATTCTAGTAGATGGCAGCAAAAGCAAGATCGAAGGATTCCAAGGCCAGTCATCGGCTTGCGTACTTTAAGGAGTTCTGACGTGCATCCGTTTCGACCTTCAATAGAAAAAAGGACCCGCAAGTAGCTGAATATTGGCTAGATTCGATTGTGAAACATCTGGATACTCTTGGCATGCCAACGGAGTATCTTGTGGAGTTCGTAACCTATAAATTTGAAGGTGGTGTTAATACTTGGCAGAAGCAAGCAAAGTGCCTAGAGAACAATGGGAATGTTGGCTAGGACAGGTTCGAGGAGTTGTTCTATGATCGTTATTTCCCACAAGGATATAGAGACCAGAAGGCGACTGAGTTTTATAGGTTACAGCAGGGTGATATGTCAGTTCGGGAATACGATGTGAAGTTTAATGAGTTGGCCAGGTTTGCTCTATATGCAGTGGCATCGGAACGTAAGAAGTGTATCAAATTCCAAGACGAACTGAAGGCTTCTATTCGACGACAGGTGGTTTTCCTGTGACTCAGGAATTTTGGAGAGCTTGTGTCAGCAACAATATCTATGGAAAGCGACTATTCGCAATACTGTGAGGATCGAGTAAGGACTTCCAGAGGACCACAAAGGAGCGGTAGGAGGAGCACCAGTAGTTGTCTAACTCAAGGGAGGAGCCAACAAGGTAACATGAACAATAAAAGTAGCAGTTCATCCAGCAACGAGCACAGCAATCCCTACAACTTCCATTGCCATTATTGCCAGCAGCCGGGACATATCAAGAGGAACTGCCCAGTCAAGAGTGCTCGTCTAGGACTTCAAGCGGGAGAAAGAGCTAATCGTCAACCCCAGCCTCATACTCTACCTCAACCTCGGCAATTCCCTCAGCTTCAGTTCCATTAGTTATCTCCCTAGTAATTGCCATATTCAGCACAAGGACATCAGTCGTAGAACTTTCAGCGCAATGCCCCTTAGTATTGAGTGTCAAATATAGCTAGCGTGTAATCACCTTCACCGTAGCAATATCGGCCAGCTAATCTAGGACCTAGCAATGTCGATAGAAGAAAAGGAAAAGCTCTAGTTCAGGTTCACATGATGAAATCAGGGAGTTTGAATGCCCAAACCATCAATGCGGTTGTCGATGGTACAATTCTAGTTTCTCAGTCCCTAACTCATGTTTTATTTGATACTAGTGTCACTCATTCTCTCATTTCAAGCTCTTTTGTGCATGCCTTGGGATTAGAGATAGAAGAATTTGATAAACCCCTAGTCATAGCCTCACCTTTGGGACGGGTGTGTGTGAATTGTGTATGCAAAGCTTGCAAAATAAAGATTGGGGATGAGAATCTAAAAAGTGATTTGATTGTAATCCCCATGAGTTCATATGATGTAATCCTATAGATAGACTGGTTATCCAGATATAATGCAGTTGTAAACTGCCAACTTAGAAAAGTGACCCTAGTGTCTAATAGGGGAACGCCGATCATTTACCAGGGTGGTAATGATCGAATAATGAGTGAATGTCTTATGAAGGCATGTCTTAGAGGATGGAAGAACTTAGTTTGTTATGCCTTCCTTATGAACCTAGAAGGAGAGCCCAATGCATCAAGAAGAAGTGCAACAATTCCTATAGTTGATGAGTTTGAGGATGTCTTCCCCGATGAGTTACCAAGATTACCACCACATTGGGAGTTCAAGTTTAGCTTCGAGCTACTTTCGGGAACAGCATTGATTTCTATAGCACCTCATCGGATGGCGCCGACAGAAATAAAAGAATTGAGGAATCAACTTTAGGAGCTTGTTGATAAAGGATATATCCAAAATAATACATAACTGTGGGGAGCACCAGTTCTGTTCGCTAAGAAGCATGATGGAACCCTTAGGCTATGCATTGATCATCAGCAGCTAAATCAGGTCACCGTGAAGAACAAGTATCCTCTGCCTAAGATCGATGAGCTGTTGATCAGTTGAAAGGCTCGTGGTATTTCTCAAAACTAGATTTACAATCGGGATACCACCAACTCAAGATCAAAGAAGAAACATCCCCAAAATAGCTTTTAGGACCCGGTATAGACACTTTGAGTTTTTGGTGATGCTATTTGGATTGACAAATGCTTCGGCAGCTTTCATGGATCTGATGAACAGAATGTTTAGGGCTTATTTGGATCAGTTTGTGATTGTATTCATCGACAATATCTTGATCTACTCTAAGACTTGGGAGGAGCATGAGCAGCACCTTAGGATCGTACTTTAGACTCTACGGGAGCACGAGTTGTACGCTAAGAAAGAGAAGTGTGAGTTCTGGTTAACAGAAATTAAGTTTCTAGGACACGTCATCTCTGAGCAAGGTATCTTCGTGGACTTGTCTAAGGTAGAAGCCATAGTGAAGTGGGAACGATTGAGGAATTTAGCAGAAATCTGCAACTTCTTAGGACTCGTAGGATACTACAGGAAATTTATGAAGGAATTCTTGAAAATTGTAGCGCCACTAACAAGACTGATCAAGAAGAATGTCAGGTTTGAGTGGGATGAAGAATGTGAGCTCACCTTCCAAGAGTTAAAGAATTGGTTGGCCTCAGCTCTAGTGTTAATTATTCTGAATAGCGATGAGCCATACAAAGTTTACACAGATACTTCAGGACGCGGACTTGGGTGTGTGCTAATGCAACATGGACACGTGGTGGCGTATGGATCGAGACAGCTATGACCTCATGAGCGAAACTATCCTACTCACGACTTAAAGCTCACAGCGATGATTCACGTACTGAAGATCTAAAGATGCTATTTGTATGGGGCGACATTTCAGGTATTTTTTGACCACAAGAGTTTGAAGTATCTGTTCACCCAGAGAGATCTGAATTTGAGGTAGCGAAGATGGATGGAGTACATGGAAGACTATTATTTTGTGCTACAGTATCATCTCGGAAAAGCTAACATGGTCGTTGATGAGCTCACCAGGAAGTCTTCAGGGATTCTTGCTTGTTTAGCTCTCGAGGATTGGAAAAGGGATGCAACAGTGAGCGAGTACGGGCTGTAGTACTATGAAGACTACGATCGAGTTTTGGTGTACCATATGGAGATAGCCCCAACTCTCGTTCAGATGGTGAAATAGAATCAGTGGTGAGATCAGCATCTACGAGGAATCTGGATGCGAATTTAGAATAGAGAGCAATTTAAAGAATGGAGGATACATACCATTGCATCGCTATATTTTAGGGAGTGTCTAATCATTCCAGCAATCACAAAAATAATGAAGGCCGTGATCGATGAAGCTCACAAGTCTCAGTTCACCATACATCCTAGGAGCACAAAAATGTATCGTGATCTAAAGAGACAATATCGGTGGAGAGGTATGAAGAAGGATGTCTGAGAATACGTGGCCAAATGTATGACTTATCTTCAGGTGAAAGTCGAGCATTAGAAGCCAGCAGGTCAGCTTCAGCCACTTTCTATTCCAAGATGGAAATGGGAGCACATCACGATATATTTTCTCATCGGTTTGCTGAGGACAGAGCAAAGGCACGATGCAATTTGGGTTATGGTCAACAAGTTAACGAAATCGGCTCATTTCATTCCCTTTAGGTCGACTTGTTTAAGAAGAATACTCAGAGAATTATATCTATAGAATATAGTGAGATTGCACGGAGTTCCCTTGTCCATCACATCCGATAGAGACACCAGGTTCAATGCCAAGTATTGGAGGAGCTTTTAGGAGGCCTTGGCGGATTTGAATTTCAGCATGGCATTTCATCCTCAGACTGATGGGCAATCTGAGCGAGTTATTTAGATTCTTGAGGACATGTTGCGTGCCTATGCACTAGACTTCGGTGGCAATTGGAAGAGGTTCTTGCATTTGGCAGATTTTGCGTACAATAATAGCTATCAATCAAGCATTGGCATGGCATCATTCAAAGCACTATATAGACAACCGTGTCGGTCATCGGTGCGTTGGGTAGAGCTAGAAGACAGGATTATTCTCAGGCCGGATGAGATTCATGACAGCAACGAGAAAGTCACTGTGATACAGGATTGATTGAAGGTAGCTTAGAGTAGGCTTAAGAGCTACACGGATAGGAGACGCCGACCCTTGGAATTCAAGGTGGGAGATTCTATTCTCTTAAAGGTATCACCTCGTAAAGGCATCACACGATTCGGTGTAAGTGGTAAACTCATGCCAAGATATGTTGGACCATTCGAGATCACTCAACATGTGGGTGTGGTTTCCTATCGCCTAGATCTTCCTCCTAAACTTTTGCATGTTCATGACGTATCCCACGTGTCGATGCTTCGAAAGTGTCCACTTGAGTAGAACAAGATAGTTTCATTTCACGATGTGCAGATTCGAAAGACACGACGTACAAGGAAGTGCCGACCTAGATCATCGATAGGAGGATAATAAACTTGCATCATCGCGATATACTGTTAGTGAAGGTTGTGTGGCGACATCACGGGATTGATGAAGCCACCTGGGAGTTAGAGTCCACTATGCAGGAGTTGAATCCGCATTTGTTCTATTTTTGAATTGATTTGTAAATTTCAAGGGCAAAATTTCTTTAGGGAAAAAGAGCTGTAACGTCTCAAAATTAATTAAATATTATTAGTGTGTAAAATGGTGGATTAGTGTGCCATAATGAATGTTTTAAACTTAATTTGGTTGTTTTGTGAAATTTTTAAATTAATATTATTATTGATTATTTTAATAATTTTTAATTACCTTAAATTATTTTTATTTGTTATTTTGAATTTTAAAACAAAACAATTTGTCAAATACCAACTACGTCCTTTTTCAAAACTATGGGTGATACACGGTTTTCTCTCTTAGTTTTGCTTACCTCTCCTCTCTATTTATTTCTCTGTTCTTCTCCTCCCCCTCACTTTCTCATGCTCACCCTCTCTCTCTCATTCTCTCGTCTCTCTCTTTCCCTCTCACTGTCTCTCCCTTCCTCTCCCTCTTTCTCGCAATTTTTGCTTCAAAAATCGCACCCAAGCTTTGGTATTCTACGGATTGGAAGCTCAGGAATGCATTTGGTTGATCAAAAACATGGTTTAAAGCTTCGATTCGAGGTTGTTCGAGGTTCCGCGAAGCTAACATATAATGGGCTGGGACTGTGGTGTGGGACACCGGCATGAGTATCGAGGTAGGACTTCTACCACTTTCCTTGGTAGCCGAGTTTTCAAATGATTTTGGCCTTAAAAATAATTTCTTCCAAACTGTTTTCAACGATTGATTGAAAAGGATTTTCATTGAGTGTTTTTTATAAACAGTAGACTGAGGTAATTTTCATAATAAACCTCATAATGAATGTAAATAAAAATACTTGGTAAACAGGTTTTAAATAATAATAGAAATACATATATGGGCATGATGTCATATCAAAGATCAGGTCATGTAGCGTACGATCTTGGAGGCAGGTCCCAAAACTTAGCTAGGCCACTACGGTGGTGTTATTTATATATATGGTTTGCCCAAGAAAGATGAAAGGTACTTTCTGGATGAACTATTTTAATGAGATTTATTTGAAAGAATTTGTTTACTAGCTATTTTAATGAGATTTATTTGAAAGAATTTGTTTACTTAACTTTGTTTTTTAATTATTTCTTTGAAAGGTAAATTGTATTTAAATTATTTATTTGTTTTTAAAGTATAGTCGTACTGAGCCTTTTGCTCACTTTTTGTTTGTTTGTAAATCTTTCACCCTAGGCGGAATACAGCTTAGGATCGAAGAAGAGTCCGTTAACCGGACCTACGAGCAGTAGAAAAGCTAAGTAGGTTATTTGAATTATAAAATCAAGGCATATATTACTTTAACTTTTTTTTTCTCTTTATTTTGGACCGTGTTTGTAATTTAATATTATCGCTACTATGTATGTGCACAAGTTATGGGTCAGTGAAACCCAACACTTAATCTCTTTTTCTCTATTATTTTATTTCATCTTGCT
>CAMOHE010049813.1:0-31648 GCA_946598075.1 Artocarpus hirsutus | reverse complement strand
TAAGCATATAACACTTATATGCTAAATTTATAGTCACATAAATAATCATGGAATTTTCTTGATGTTTATAAATGTATTCATAACACATATATCAACCAAAATAATAACAAATGCCACTTTATTTATTTATTGTCAAAAGTACAATGTCACAACTTTTATGGCACCAAACCCAACAATATGCTCTATAAAGGTTTTCACGAAAGCCGTTGACTTGAATGGCACACTCAGCCCATGGAGTTCGTACTTGATCCTCCTACGTAAAAGCGGATCGGTCATCAGACACCCAAAAAACACTTCATAACCTCTCTCAACATGGGACGCATAAACCAAAATACTTGTTTTACACAAATTTGTTTCAGAAAACGGAGATGTGTGCATGGCATTGAACAAATTAAATACGTTCATATTGTAAGTGAGGGAAATACGACCTTCCATTTTGCACGAAGCTTATTATCATTGTTTGAAACTTACACCCAAAGCGCTTATCCACTCTATGTGTACGCGTCCTCGCGGCAAATCTTATCAGACATAGAGAAGGTAGAGGACCCGTTATCCTTGTGCGACCACATAGGTGAGGCCCACTCTTACTTCCTTTTTTGTAATTATAGGTGAATGTGCCTCCAATTTCAATATTTTCACCTTTCCAACTTTTGCAGTCCGATAAAGAGAATAGGAAACATCCTGACTATAGTTTTGAAGTAGTTACATCTGCTTTATACTTTAACATATCATTGAATTTATATTAAACTATTATTTCCAATCAAACGCAAAAGAAAATATTGTTATAACCAATTCTGGACCCAACCAGAACAGTGGAAATTAGAACACCCACTTAATCATCTATGGACGACTTGTGCTATAATTAAGTAATCCATTGATCTAAAATAATTCAGTTTGATTGAATAATTCATATTTAATAGTTTTTTATGTGATCCATATGCGTCTTACAGGTCCAATAATTTATATAAACATTGCTGGGGAAAAACACTACTGTAGTATACTCCATAAAATTATCAAAATGCATATAAGGGAAATTCACAATTATATAATTATTTCCTTTTAGGTTTATTAGAAATAAATAATTTTTCGGTTCATCATAGCATTTATATCACACGTTCACATTACTTAGATAAAAAAAAAAAAATCTATATATCACGTTTGAGAGGTTTTGCTTTTCAGCTTAAAAATGACAAAATCATCGTCGTGTAAGATCGATAAAATATGACATGTTTTATAGAATAATTAGAGGCCTGAGAAGGTGGGGGTGGAGGGGGAATAGGGGAAACTTATGTCTAGTGTGGTGTATACATCTTTATAGTCAAAATGCTTTCTATAAACAACTTTTTGAGTTATTAAGTTTGTCTTATTTGTGTATTTCAGGTCGGTTTGTGAATTTTTTTATGTCAAAAATAAAGATAGCTGAAAAACCCCTATGAGGTTAAATAAGATTGCTCTAAAAATTATTATTGGTATCATTGCTGCAAAACATCACACGGCGAAACTTTAAAAATTTTTGAATAAGAGTATTTTTCAAAACACAAGTTTGGTATGCTAAATACATAAATTAATGACAAATTTTACTAACCTCTTTTGTATACCGAAAAGCAGCAGGACTTCGTGAAGAGAAGAACGTTCCAAAAGAGCCTCAACCAACTGGTCTTCTTTGTTATTCTCTATCCACGATCAGAGTGTAGGTGGTCACATCTCATACAGTTTCTCCTCTAGTAAATCTTCTTTCAGCCACTTGAAAAAACCTAGAGTTAATGTTTTTGATGTTGAACAATAACTCATAGGAAATTTTAGAGTTTCTTTCACTAGAATACTCACTCTATGCTTCTCAAGTGATTTGTATAACAAAGAAAACTCACCTCATATTTATAGTCGTTAAATTTATGGTTAAACCTTATCGTATTAAGCCTCAAAATTAGGATCAACTTCTGATGAGAAACATATGAAAGGATGTGTATATTGATTATCGAATGTTCGGTACAGATCGGCCTACCGAAGTTTCCCATTCGCTTATCAACCATATGATAACCTAAAATCCTTAGAATATCTTATTTTCATCCAAGAATATTAGATAGAGCCTCGGTTTTAATTCAAATAACCCAATAGAGAAGTTATCTGATTAAAACAGTCATATATAGATAATTCCATCATAAATAAAATATTATTCAAATAATTTAACATGTTTATCTTAAATTACTTTACAATATTAATTCAATCAATAAGCTAACATGATTTATTAAATCTAGTATTATCAAATTTTAGCCAATCTAATAATTTAATATAAGTCATCATATGTAGAAAAAACATACCGTATCATTATAGGATTATTATGAGCTAGCAAAGGAGACTCATTGGACATATATAAGTAAAGCTCCTATAATTATAAAATAACATATCCCAAATACACATTGTGTAATTATCAACTCTAATGTTACTCCACTAAAAGCTTAAAGCTATACTCTCAAATTATGTAAAATTACAAAGCTTCAATAAGCTAACTGTCCATGTCATATCATAATGTGTTATATCCCCATAGGATATTCATAATCGACTTAAGGATAAATTTTGTTTTACCTTACTGATTATTTTTATCTTACGTTCTATTGTCACACCATTGGAATACTTACTATCCATAGATAGTATACCATTTGGTTACACCTATGTATCCCAATGGTTGTACGCTCTAGTCTTCCAATTATAGGATAATGCATATAAGAGAATATCATTGACTCTATAAACGAGCTATAGATTCCATATCTATAAAGAACGAGTCTACGTGAATCAAGAGTCATGTCTCCAATGTACCAGTATGCTACCATCCTTAAATCAAGATGTCACCCTTTGGTACATCAAAAGATATAAGTAAAGAATACTAGCCCGTTAGTCATTTTAGGACTAAGATACAACACATATGTTGTCTAAAGTGAAATGATTTGAACAAATGAAATTATTAACTAAATCAATTCAACTTTTTGTCCTTATCCAAGGCATCGTCACCAATGACAATAATGTACCAATGTTTTTGCTCATAGAGTCCCACTCTAATGATCAAGACAAGTCATCTCTCGTTAGGAATGTAGATAATATAACAATCTTAGCATGAATAAAACGCCTAACTTTATTCCCGCGATTAAGAATCTTATGATTTAGACCATCACCTTTAAGATTCATGTCTCCACATAATTTGTCCATCATATACATGATTCTTAAAGGTTTAGATTGACAGTCTCAGACTTTTGTGTGCTTATCATACATTCAACAAAAATGAACATAAAGAGGACAGAATTTGGTATATGAATAATAAATAAATTCTTTATTAAATGTCTCTAAAAGCATATTACAACATTTTACTCCTTATGACACTGTGTCTAACAATCTCCCACTTGTGCTAAGTGAGTAAATATGACTTATCTCACACCCTCATAGCCTCTACATGTTTCTCGAAAACTCTCGTAGTTAGTGTCTTTGTGGAAGGATCCATTATATTGTCTTTAGAATGATCTTACATACTGCAACATGCCCAACCTCAACAAAGTCTTTTATCACATGAAACTTCCAATGAATATGCTTACTCTTTTTGTAAAATATTGGTTCCTTAGCATTACAATACAGTGATACTATCTTATCCATACTAGGAACAACTTCAAGATCCCCAAGGAACTTGCAAAGCTACACTGTTTCTTTAAAAGCATCACTAACTGTCACATACTCAGCCTTCATCGTTGAATCTAAAGTGCCATCTTGCTTGATACTTCTCCAAACAATGGTGCCTCTACCCAAAGTAAACACAAAATCAGAAGTCGATCTTCTAGAATCCCGATAGGATTCAAGAGGTGTTAAATCCTTATCCGAATACACTAGCATATAACTTTTAGTCCTTCTCAGGTACTTGAAAATATGCTTAATGGCAACCCAATAGTTTGGTCCTGGATCTGATTGAAATCAACTTACTATCTCGACCACATAACAAATATCGGGTCATGTGTAAAGCATTGCATACATGAGACTACCCACTACTGAAGCATAAGGCACCTTTTTGAACTTATTCTCTTTCTTTATTAGACTTTGGAGAGTCTTTTCTAGAAAGAGTAATTCCAAACCTAGCTAGTTGCCCACCTTTCTTGGAATTCTACATTGCATACTTCTTGAGAATTTTATTTACGTATGCTGCTTGAGATAAAGCTATCATTTTGCACTTACTATCTCGAAAGATTTGGATACCTAGAACATAATTAGCTTCACCTAAGTCCTTCATTTCAAACTGCTTGGTCAACCATAATTTGACCAATGACAATGCCCCAATGTCATTATCAATTAGCAAAATGTCGTCTATATAGAGCCCACTTTTCTTGAAATTTTACATTGCATACATCTCGAGAATTTTATCTATGTATGCCGCTTGGGATAACGCTATCATTTTGTTCTTACTATCTCAAAAGATTTGGATACTTAGAACATAATTAGCTTCACCTAAGTCCTTTATGTCAAACTGCTTAGTTAACCATACTTTGACTGATGATAATGCCTCAATGTCATGGCTAATTAGCAGAATGTCGCCTACATAGAGCAGTAGAAAAACTTCCTTCCCATCCTTAATGTTTTTGTAGACACATGATTCATCCCGATTTTGTTCAAACCTATAAGTTTTGATTGCCTAATCAAATCTTATGTTTCAAGAACAAGAAGCCTGCTTAACTCTATAAATTGACTTTAGCAACTAACAGACCTTGCTCTCTTGATCTGTAGCCTTGAACCTGTTTGGCTATACTATATATATGGACTGATCAAGATAGCCATTCAAAAAAGCCATCTTGACATTTATCTGCCAAATCTTGTAGCCAAGAGTAGCAACTATGGACAAGAAAAAGTGGATAGACTTAAGCACGGCTACAGGTGAAAAGATTTCCTCATAGTCGATTTCCCTTAGCTACCAATCTAGCCTTATAGATTTTGACTTTCTCATCTACTCCCCTCTTTCTCTTGTAAATCCACTTGCACTCTATGGGTTTTACCCCTTTGGGAAGATCCACAAGGTCCCAGACTTGATTAGTCTCTATAGACTTCATTTCAATGTTTGTAGCTTTTGTCTAGAGCTTTGAATCACCATCCTCTATAGCCTCTGTGTAAGTGTAAGGATTCCTATCATGTTCAACCGGTTCAGCCAAGTAGGCTTCACCATTGAACATTTACCTCTCAAGTTAAAGGCTGATCCTCTTACTACATCGAAGCTCCCTACATTATTGTTCGATCAGTTTTTCTACATTGATTGGATTAGTTTCAAGTGGAACCCTCGGAGTGATCGAATTACTCGTTAACTCCTCGAGTACCACTTTACCATGAGGCTTAAATTTGTTCATGTAACTTTCCTCAAGGAAAGTCGCATTCATTGAAACCATGATTTTATTTTCTTTTAGGTTACCCTTTAGTCCCTTTGGATATCCTACAAACACGTAAACTTTTAAACATCCTTCTAACTTGTTCGCTTCCTTGTGCAGGACATGAGCCGGACATCTCCATATATAAATATGGTTTAAGGATGTCGTTCTACCCATCTACAACTCATGAAGAGTTTTAGGAACCGATTTTGAAGGCACATCGTTCAAAAGATAACATGCGATTTGTAGTGCATATCTTTAAAAGGATAAAGGTAATGTTGAATGGCTCATCATGAACCAACCATGTCCAACAAGGTCCTATTCCTTTTCTTAGCTACGCCATTCTACTACAGAGTGCCAAGCGTAGTTAGATAGGGTAAAATCCCATTCTCTAATAAGTGTCCCAAGAACTCATTGGAGAGATATTCTCCACCTCAAACAGATTGAAGTACCTTTATGGGTTTACCTAATTACTTCTTTGCTTCAGCCTGAAACTCCCTGAACTTATCAAAAGTTTCACTTTTATGACGCATTAGATAGACATACCTATATCTTAAGTAATCATTAAAAAAAGCGACGAAGTGCTCATACCCTCCACTTGCCCTGATGTTCATGGGACCACAAACATAACTACGCATAAGTTTTAGAACCCCTTCAGGCATATTGCTCTTAGACCTAAATGGTCTTTTTGATCATTTTGCCTTCCAAACAAGATTTACATTGTGGTATAGATTTCATTTTTAAATGACTTAAAGGTCTATTCCTTACTAACCATTGAATCATATTCAAGCTAATATGACCTAATCGCAAATGCAAAAGATAAGTCTCATTAAATTGAATAGTTTGAAGTCTTTTAGAGTTATTATCAACCTCAATGTTCAGTAGTAAGTCTATCTTAGGTTTGATAAAATATATATTGTTTTGTATCCATTCACTACAGATAAAAGATTTGTTTTTATAAATTACTACTTTATTATTTAAAGAAACTGAATAAGAGTTTTTAAATAAACAAGCGATAGATATTAAATTCTTTTTAAGTTTAGGAACATAAAAACAATATCTCAAAACCAAAGTCCTATAATTATCAAAGTAAAGATGAATGTCTCCTAAAGATGGATGTCTCCTACTGCTTTAGCCAACACTAAGGATCCATTGTCCATCTGAAGTGTTAAGTGCTCATGTAGCAAACTTTTCGTTTCTTTAAATCCCTTCAAAGAAACACAAATATAATTAGTAGCTCTAGAATCTATGACCCAAGTTCACTTGGTTCTTTGACTAAATAAGTATCAATAACCAGAAGTTCGCATCTATTTCTTTTAGATATGAAGCCCTTATAATTCTTTTTTATATGCCTATCTATCCCGCAGAAAAAACCCTTTAGTTTCTTCTAGTTCCTTTAATTTTTCTTCTTATCCTTGCCATTTTTTGGAATAGAAGTTGTCCCATCCTTGGCCCTTTGCTTCTTTCCATTCCTAGAATTGGAATTGGAATTGGAACCAGATGCAATTGCCAAGTTTGCCTCACCATCAACCGAAGCTTCCCTAATCAAATTTTTGAACTCTTATAACTGCTTTATTAGCTTAGTCAAGGTCTCACTCCATCTATTGCTCAAGTTATATAAAGTTCTAAATGGGATGAACTCCTTATATAGAGTCTAAAAGACCATAGTCATCTATGACTCAGCATCAATGTTAGCTCCATGGGTTTGCGCCTTAGTGAGATAACCTATGGCCAGCATCATAAGCTCCTTCACTAGACTCCTTGATCTTTGTTTGCAATTGAGAAGTTTCCAAAAATCCCATTGCCACTTTGTCAATGCTTGGCCTCCAAACAAGTCATCAAGATTATCCAATTATCTAAAATCTGCCAAACAGTCTCATAATCTTCACGTTGAGCCTATAGCATTTTATTCATGCTAGACATGATATAGCAGCAGGCCTAATCATCAGTTTCCTTTCAGTGATTATGCACTTGCATTTGTTCATTAGTGGATTCACTAGTAGGGGAAAAAGGACACGATGTGGTTAGCATAAATTTCAGTTTTTCAAAGGATAGGATGATATTTAGGTTCCATTTTCAATAATTATAATTCTCACCAGTGAACAAGTTCTTATCAAGTATCAAAGATAAAGCATTTTTAGGCATTTTACTCTATAATAAAGATTCATATACCAAATTTAAGCAAACATTCCATAATAGTTTAGTGAAATAACACAAACAAGTAAGTATACAAGTGTTTTTGTGCATCAAAACTTTGAAAATATCACAATCTTACAACGATAATTCCCAAGTTAGAATTCAACACGCCGTCTTAGGGAGACTTGTCAAATTCAATTAGGAACACAGATCCCCTCCGATTAGTATATGCCATCCAAGACCTGTCTAATCTAGCATATACTAGTAATTGTTTTTTTTTTTTTCCATTAATTTCATTAATAAACTCCTTGGGGAGGTTAATAACAAAATTAATCTTGAGTGTATAACCATCATTTCAACTACTATATCCATGGTTTATAATCATCACTTTCGGGTATCAACAAAATAATGCTAAAGCAAATTATCTACTTGGAAATCCAACCTGGTACATAATAAAATCCCTTCCTTAGGGTCAGAACCACCATGTGCTACCTATAGACCAATGATGGAGGCCTTAGGTCCTTACTTCGAAAATCTTCTCTCACTCAATATTTTAAAAGTCAAGGTTTTATGTTAACATGCATGAATAATTTTTAATGGGCAGCACTTTTTATTCTATATAGCATGTTACCAACATATATAGTAAATCATATTATAATACAGACAAGCAAAACAACAAGCAAAATAATAATAGCAGTAATTTCATTGTTCCATCTCAAAGAAAAGAAAATAAAGATTACAAAAGATCAATCAAAGCATATTATCAATTCTTCATCTTATATCTTCTTATTATATCCTTCTTTATGTAGCATCTATATTGTATTCTTCAATCCCGCATAGATTAAAAGATTTATTTTTTGGTCATCATAAAATTTTATGTTTCTCGTAATTGTTTCAAAAACAAAATCAAAAACTACATTGAAAAACGAACCTTTTTCAAAAAATGTTCTACCCTAGTACTGGCCTACCGATCTTTTAGATCAGTCTATCAGTCTGACTAGTGCTGAATCGGCATTTTTCTAAAAATAATGTAGAAATTAGTTTTTAATTTTATTTTCAACAATTCAAAAACATAAAAATTTGTAAACATAGAAAAAAATAGAACTCCAATCATCTCCATCTTCTAGATCCGCCTTCACTTCGAATAATTATTTTAATACAAATTTTACAAATTAAAATTAAAATAATAAATCCTAGATGGTAATGATGGACTACCGTCTAATTACATAAAAAACTTATATACACATTCTAGCCTCTAAGGAACCATAATTTTAACCTCTAAGAAACCCTAACCGGCAAAAATAATTAATTAATAAAATAATTAAATAAAAATTTAATAAACCACAATTAATTAATAAGCATTCATTACATAATCTCATGACAACATTTAATTATATAGAAATCTTAGAGTGCCAATTCTTTAAAAAATTAAATTCAGGTATAGAAGAGAATAAGATCACATAATTCATGTATATAGCATGATTACAAACCCATAAAATCAACATAAAAACCAGGCTCTAATACTAATTGTTAGAAAATAATACATAGTAGAATTTTAAAATTTTTTGAATCAAAGTATTTTCCCAAACATAAGTTTGACATGCTAAATACATAAATTAATGACAGATCTTACTAACCTCTTTTGTATATCGAAAAGCAACATGAATCCGTGAAGAGAAGAACGATCCAAAAGAGTCTCAACCAACTGCTCTTCTTTGATATTCTTTATCTACGATCGGAATGTAGGTGGTCACACTTTATACAACTTTTCCTCTAGTCACTCTCCTTCCAACCACTTGTGAAAATCAAAGCTAAAGCTCTTGATTGTGAACAATAGCTCTTAAGGACTTCAGAGTTTCTTTCACTAGTGAACTTTATGCTTCCCAAGTGTTCTGAATAACAAAGAAAACTCACCCTTTATTTATAGTGATTGAATTTGGGGTTAAACCTTATTAGATTAGGCCTCAAAATTTGAGTCTGGATCAACTTCTGATGGAAAACGCATGAAAAATGCATATATTGATTATTGCATATTCGGTCTCAAATTGGCCTACCGAACTTACTCCATCAGCCTACCGACCTTGTGATAACTTGGAATCCTTAGAATATCTTATTTTTATCTAGAAATCTTAGATAGAGTCTCAGTTTTAATTCAAATAACCCACTGAAGAAGTAATATGATGAAAATAGTCATATACAGATAAATAATCCTATAGAAAATAAAATATTATCCAAATAATTGAACATGTTTATCTTGAATTAATTTACAAAATTAATGTAAAAATTTATTTTTACATTAATGTAAAAATTAATGTAAATAATCCTAGTGCTAAATCGGTATTTTTCTAAATATAATGTAGATAGTAGTTTTTAATTTTATTTTCAATGATTCAAAAACATAAAAATTTATAAACATAGAAAAAAATAGAACTCCAATCATCTCCATCTTCTAGATCTACCTTCACTTCGAATAATTATTTTAATACAAATTTTACAAATTAAAATTAAAATAATAAATCCTAAATGGTAATGATGGACCACCATCTAATTACATGAAAAACTTATATACACATTCTAACCTCTAAGGAATCATAACCAGCAAAAATAATTAATTAATAAAATAATTAAATAAAAATTTAATAAACCATAATTAATTAATAAGCATTCATTATAAAATCTCATGACAACATTCAATTATATAGAAATCTTAGAGTGCCAACTCTTTAAAAAATTAAATTCAGGTATAGGAGAGAATAAGATCATATAATTCATGTATATAGCATGATTACAAACCCATAAAATCAACATAAAAACTAGGCTCTAATACTAATTGTTAGAAAATAATACGTAGTAGAATTTTAAAAATTTTTGAATCAAAGTATTTTCCAAAACATAAGTTTGACATGCTAAATACATAAATTAATGACAGATTTTACTAACCTCTTTTGTATATCGAAAAGCAGCATGAATCCATGAAGAGAAGAATGTTCCAAAAAAGTCTCAACCAACTGCTCTTCTTTGATATTCTTTATCCGCGATTGGAATGTGGGTGGTCACACTTTGTACAACTTTTCCTCTAGTCACTCTCCTTCCAACCACTTGTGAAAATCAAAGTTAAAGCTCTTAATTGTGAACAATAGTTCTTAAGGAGTTCAGAGTTTCTTTCACTAGTGTACTTACTTTATGCTTCTCAAGTATTCTGAATAACAAAGAAAACTCACCCCTATTTATAGCGGTTGAATTTGGGGCCAAACCTTATTAGATTAGGCCTCAAAATTTGAGTATGGATCAACTTTTGATAAAAAACGCGTGAAAAATGCGTATATTGATTATTGCATATTCGGTCTCATATTGGCCTGCTGAACTTACTCCATCAGCCTGCCGACTGTGTGATAACTTGGAATCCTTAGAATATCTTATTTTTATCTAGAAATCTTCGATAGAGTCTTAGTTTTAATTCAAATAACCCACTAAAAAAGTAATTTGATGAAAATAGTCATATACAAATAAATAATCCCATTGCAAATAAAATATTGACCAAATAATTCAACATGTTTATCTTGAATTAATTTACAAAATTAATTTAACTGATAAACTAACATGAATTATTAAATCTAGTATTATCAAATTTCAGCTAATCTAATAATTTAATATAAGTAACGAATATGTAGGAAAAACTCGACGTATAGTTACTGGATTATTAAAAACTAGCAAAGGAGACCCGATAGACATATATAGATCAAACTCCTATAATTATAAAATAACATATCCTAGATACATATTTTATAATTATCAACCTAATGTTACTCTACTAAAAGCTTAGAGCTGCACTCTCAAACTACATAAAATTATAAAGCTCTAATAAAGTAACCGTCCATGACATATCATAATGTATCACATCCCCATAGGATATTTTTAATCAGCTTAAGGATTAATTCTGTTTTACCTTCTTGATTTTATTTATCTTACGTTCCATTATCACACCATTGGAATACTTACTATTTATAGATAGTATACCATTCGTTAAACCTATGTATCCAAATGGTTAAGCACTCTAGTCTTCCTATTATAGGATAATGCATATAAGAGAATATCATTAACTCTACAAAAGAGCTATAGATTCCATATCTATGAATAACAAGTATACATGAATCAAGAGTCATGTCTCTAATGTATCGGTCTATATATTGTCATTAAATCAAGATGTCACCCTTTGGTACATGAAAAGACATAAGTCAAGAATATAGGCCCATTAATCATTTCAGGATTAAGACACAACACATATAACAATCTAAAGTGAGTTCATTTGAATCAATGAAATAATCTGTCCATCATATGCACGATTCTTAAAAGTTTAGATCAACCATGTCAAACTTTTGTTTGCTTATCATACATTCAATAGAAATGAACATAAAGAGGACAACGTTTGGTATATAAATAATAAATAAATTCTTTATTGACAAAATGTCTCCAAAAATATATTAAAGCATTTTACTCCTTAAGGCACTATGTCTAACAATCATCTTGTATACCCTAATCTAAATAACTTGCTACCGCTGCTTCAACACATGCCAACCTATCATATATGCCATCATAGCTTCCAAACTATCCTATTTTAGAATAATATCTCTGCAAAGGTGATTACTAAGCAGATCACATCCAACACAAAACTTAGCAAATCCTTTGAGTTGACAATAATTATTGCAGACTACAACTAGTAGATTTTTGTGGAAAGCAACATTTGCTTCTATTTAATTTGCTTTTGAGTTCGGGAACGTTTAATTTGAAAGTCATTTGTTTCCTCACATATAATAAAATAGTTGACAAGGAATTTACTATTCCTTTCTCCGTCCTCCAATACACACTGTCTTAATAATATAGGCCCCGTTTGGTAGTCTTTTTATTTTGGATTTTGTTTTAAAAAAAATTGAAAAAGAAAACATTTTAAGGAATGTGTTGGGATTGTTTTTAAAATTATGTTTGGTTATACATGGTAGTGTTTTTTTTAAAAAAAAATTTATAAAATTTTTTATTTGTATTATTGAAAAAAGAAAATGTGGGTTTACAAGAACTTCTTTGGTCTACTTTGATGTCTTCCTCTGCTCTGATGGGCTATGGATGCCGACAATGGCGACGGCCGACTAGCCCTACTCTCGACTGACATAGTCGACGATGACCGAACTAGCCCTACCCTCGATGGTCTCCTCTCTCACACATGTGCACGATAGACAGCTCCCACCCTCGTTGACCACCATCGACAGCCCCCTAGCAGGCCCTACCCCTGATTGACATAGCCGACAACGGCCGACCTAGCCCCACTCCCGACTGTCTACTTTCTCGTGCGCCCCCAAGATGGATAGGCCCCACCTTTTTTGGCCACCATCAATAGCCCCCTAGCCAGCCCCACCCCTAATTGACACAGTTGACGATGGTTAACCTGCCCCACCCTCGATGGTCTCCTATCTCATGCGCGCGCACGATGGATAGCCCCCACCCTCGTCGGCCACCATCGAAACCCCCCTAGCCACCCTCGACGGCCTTCCTCGATGACCCTAATCCCCCACCTTCTCTCTGACTCTCTTTCTCTCTCATCGTGGGTCTCATGGCGGCCGACGCACAAGGCCGAGGGCGACTAGCTTCCTTGCGAGAAGGGACAGTGAGATCGTTGGGAGGAGGGACTATGAGCTCTCTAGGAGGAGGGCCCAGGTTGGAGGCCTTGCCGGCAAAGGGTGGTCGAATGGATGGCAACAGCTATGGTTGAATGGCTAGGTTGGGAGAAAAAAAAAGTGAAAACAAGTTTTTTGTTGTTTTTCATTTTGGGGGTTTTTTTTAAGTGTTTTTGAAATATTTTGGGTTAAAATTTTAACCAAACACATTTTTGAAACCATTTCCATTTTTTATGTTTTTGAAAATGAGAAAAACATTTTCAAGAATGAAACCAAACAGCACCATAGTGTTTTTTTTTTCCTTTCACATTCTTTTCTTTTTAATTACTTTAATTTTTTATTTTTTATATTATTTTTTCTTTTCTTTCTCTAACCTTTCTTTTGCTTTACTTATTTTTACTCTTATTCTTGCGAGTTAATTACAGTATTACACCCTAAACTATTTAGTCTTTGTATAATCTACCCTTAACTTTTAATTTTGAAAAATGGACATTAAATTTTAAAATCATTTATGATTGTGGTCCAATAGCCAACGAGCGTCAATAGGTATAAATGATTTTGGTTAAAAAATTCGCATGTGAGTTTTTTTTTTAAGTGGAGCTCGTCAATTTAAATGAAAAAAAAATTAAGCTTCGCACATAGAAAAGAGCACTAAACAAAAATTAAGAGTATCTGTTGGATATCAATTGCTAATGATTTTCAAAGTTTAGGGTGCCTTTTGTCAAAATTCAAAGTTTGGAGTGTGCTATGCAAATTGCATATAATTCTTGGTGCAACGGCACAATTTACTTATTTCTTAACTATATTCTCTCCTTAAAAAAATGTATTTTCAGACAAAATTTAGCATAATAAAGCATGTAATGTTTTAAGAAGATGAAATAATAAAAAAGAAGTTTTTTAAAAATTCTAAAATGAGAAATATATATTTAAAATAAGAAATAAAAACTGTGTCGTCAATACAAATCTTTTATCTTTTGTTTTAGAAAATACTTTTGGATCTTTTTATTTTATTTATCATTATCATTTCATCATTTGTAAAACCCTAAACTGTAATGCTTTACTCATGTTCTATTTTGTCTAAAAACAATAAATTGTTAACTAAGGAATCAAAATTTTCTGTTTTATTAATTGTAGGATAGTTAGACCTAAAAACAAAAATGCCAAGTGACAAAAACAAAACAAATGCATATCTTTTATTTGTGTACATATAGCAATATTACATGATTTCGAGTAATTCTTCTGTTACTAAAATTTATGTTATTATATAAAAAGGGATCTCCTTCTAGGATATGACAAATTAATTCACCTAAAGTATTGACCAATGCTTATTAAATATATGTATTGCTCAAACCCAATTACTTGAAGTCTAATAATTGAAATACGATTTCAATACCTTATATAATGTTAACGGTATGTAATTCGTGAACAATAAACTCTCACAATTTCCTCAACTTGACCATACGCTCAAATTTATATAAGTTACGGAATCAAATAATTACACAAAAAATACTATAAATTTATAGTGGTTCACCTGTTGTGAGATACGTTCACTATTAGAAAATTTTACTACATTTTTCTGAGTACACGAACCAAAGACTATAATCTCTTAAACCAATTAATTCGACATTATCTTCTTCCCCAATTTTTTTAAATTGATTTCTATTTTCTCGCTATTGAACTCCTCCCCAAATATCGCGTAATATGTTGTTTCATGATTCTGAGAAGATTCGGTTGATTTTCTCATTCAAATTCATCTTTTGGTGTTTATTGAACCTGGTCGTTTCGTTGTCTTCGCTCCTTACCCTATCAGGGTTACCTCGGCCTCCCAGAGAGCCTTCTTGATTTCTTCCACCAGGAGATCTATTTTTCTAGATCTAAGTCTTGGTAATGTCTCCCGCCACAAAACATACATATTACGAATATAATGTTATCATCCATGCTACATATTGATCATGGTGCAAAACCAATCATTGTCGCTCTTGTGCCGTTTGCCTCTTCTTTTTATATTTTCGTGTTTGGATTTTAAATTGAGAAATTTTACCCCAAAACTTTACGTAGTTCTTAATTTTTACCACAAAGTTCATATTACTAAACAATTTTCCCTCATTTTTTTAAATCATGTAACAAATAATATGTAATCTACTTTTAAAAAATTAAAAACATTACAATTCAAACATGTAAAAAAAATATACATTAATAGAAATTATATAAGAATACTACACAACTTAAAAAAACCCCACATCTCATACTACATAGATAACACTGCTGGTATAAAGCAAATTATATCATACACTAGACCAAGGAGAACGATCTAGTAATTTGGCAGACTCGTTCCAGATCCTTCACTATCATCAAAACATTAATATGAATAGTAAATTTATGTATTAATGTGAAAAAAAAATGATTATTAAGGCATAATTGGTTAAATAGATTTATTATTCGTAATTACAGGGAAAAAATGTATGGGGAATATGATTTTGGGTGTAACTTTTTATATTATTGGGTTGGAGATGACCTTTAAGTTTGATGCTTAAATTGCACCAATTAGGTGCAAAAGCAGCCCCAACATGGTGCAATTGGTGGGATATGTCCTTAGTATGGTGAAGTACTTACAACACTTTATGCTATGGGTTTTACTGTCTTTGTCACATGAAACAAACAAAAATAAAGCTTCAGTATTCTAAAGTACGTATTTGAAACTAAAATCATGCATTACATTCTTATGAATTGTTCACATTGTTTTTTATAAATAACCTTATAAAGAAAGTGAAAGCCAAATAAATACCAAGTAGACACCGTTTATTTAAAATGTAACCATGGAGATATAAATACTACTCATTTTGCGTTCGTTTGTGGTTATAAAAGTCAGCGACTTCAATTATGTACCTGATTATAAAAGAAAGAAAGGTTTGCAAGCAGATATAATGTAACCGATGGCAACTAATATGGTAGAAAAAATGGTACAAAAAGATTTGAATACACAAGTACAATTGAAGCGTAGTCAAGCAATTAGGCAAACTATCCCTTCCATTTAGAAGGACGAATAGTATGGAATGATCGAATTTACTATAAAGCTTTTGTCATACTACCTGATGAAGCCACGGTTGATCTCCTTTTGACTCCAACAGCATCAATCCAACATCAATTCTGACGACGAATTTAATAGTCAACATAGTGGAAGGAGCAGTGGCTAGGTTCATTTAAAATACAGAAGAGATGAAAACAAAAGTCATAAAATAATTGTCAGTTACCGACTAATAAAAAAGTAACAAAATTTAAATAATAATTGAAATCTAATTCGTATGAAATCCAAAAAAAAAAAAAAAAAGAACAAAAGTTTTATTTTATTTTATTTTATTTTTTGCTGGAAGTAACTATGATATGCTTGAAGTGGAAGGCAAGAAACATTGACCTGGAACCAATGGGAATGTCTATGGTTCATAAAAAAGTGCAAATAGTGTATTACAGAAAATAGAGAAAAACACTGAGGAAGATGATAGTAAAAGAAAGCACTTTCATTACTTGACGAAAAAGCTGAATGAAAAGTACCTTATACAAAGCAGGAGCACTAAAGGTTTGTTAAAAAAAAAAAAAAAAAAAAAAAAAAAAAAAGAACTTTCCAACTCATCAAGGAAAACAAAAATATAAAAATAATGATTAAAGCTCCTTATACATCTACTTTCAGTATTTACAAAAAAAGTCCCAAAATTCTAATACTCCCCTTCAAAATGGAGAGTGAATATTTTGAATTCCCATCTTGCTTAAGAGAAAAGCAAACTGAGCTGGAAACAATGGCTTGGTCATTAAGTTTGCAATATGATGTTGAGATGTAACATGAAGGGTTCTTCAAGCTTCCATTTAGAATCTTTTCTCGAACGTGGTGGCAGTCTATCTCGAAGTGCTTAGTTCTCTCATAGAAAACAGGATTTGCTACTCTATGCAAAGCAGTCTGATTGTCACAGAACAGAACAGCTGCTTTTGAGTGTTCAATGTCAAAGTCTTTAAGAAGAGACAGCAACCACATCAACTCACATGTCGCATTGGCCATTGATCTATATTCTGCCTTAGCTAAAGATCTGGCAACTGTTTGTTGTTTCTTGGATTTCCAAGAAACCAATGAGTCTCCAATTAAAATGCAAAAATCACTAACTGATCTCCTGCTATCCGGGCAAGAGGCCTAATCCGAGTCTGCAAAACCTTTCAAACAAATAGAGGAAGAAGATGGGAAAAATAAACCTTCCCTAGTTGTTGCCTTAACATATTGGAGAACACGCTGCACTGTCTGCAACTGAGGAACTTTTGGCTTTGCCAAGAATAGACTGAGTCTATTCACTGCATAAGAAAGATCTGGTCTGGTTACAATGAGGTATAGCTGCCTTCCAATTATCCTCCTAAACTGTGTTGGATCATCTAGCAAATCTCCTCATCTTGAGAAAGTTTAACAATGGGATCCATGGAAGTCCTTTGGGTTTCACAACCAAGATTCCTAGTCTATGAAAGAAGCTACAATGCATAATGTCTCTGGCTTAGAGAAACTCCTGCACTACACATTGCAACCTTCAATGTAAGAAAATATTTCAATCTGCCTAAGTCCTTCAGTTTAAATCGATTGTTAAGAAACTGTTTGCGCTTCTCAATTAGTTCTTCGTCATTACTGGCAATAACAATATCATTAACATACAGTACTAGTGCAATGAAAGACTTCCTAACTTGTTTAACAAATATGGAATTGTCAACAACAGACTATTTATATCCTTCCTCAAGAAGCAAGCTTAAGAACTTTGAAAACCACTAACTAATGGATGAAAGAAAAAAATTCTTAACCAATAAACCCAAATTCTATATGAGAACATCCTAGAGCAAGAACACCATTGAGCCTAGGACCTATATCACGCCAAATTATTGAGGATAAATTAACAAATAAAATACCTGGATCCATTAATATCGATCGAACAGCGAAACTGGTAGTTTGTGATCTTCCTCAACCAAAACGCCTCAATTCCTCAATGGGACTGTCGTCACTTTTCCTGATGGGAAGAAAAGAAACTATAACGTGTTTTGGTATGTTGGGGGCCATAACAAAAAAAGTTTTCATATAGGGTTCCCATAATCCAGTAAATGATATCTACTCAATTTGCTCAATATCAGTTTCTATAATTAATGGGTTTTATCATTAAAATGAGATCACCAAAATTTCAACCCATATTAAATAGCTTATATAATTGATTGAGAATTACATATTGCCCAATATAGGAAATTTGATTTCCTAACAATTTGCCTAATATAGGAAATCTGATTTCCTAACACTCTCCCACTTGGGCTACATATTATTCTTGAAGTAATTATATCTCTGAATTCCTTAGGCGCATATCTGTAAGCTATTTACCCTTAAGCAATACTGGTCCATCATATGCTAGTAACGAAACTATCGTAGCTTTAGTCTCAATATAGTCGAGACTAAACCACGATCATCACAATACTATCATACTCAATGACATATATCAAATATGGATGAGTAGCATGGAAATTACATGTAATGTGATCTCAAACATGTCTATTTCCAACTGGTCCTTCTTTAGTCTTTAGTGAGATCAATTCAAAGTCCTTAGTCTAATGCAAACATTGCATATAGAAAACATAAGCAAGCTCAGAAATAGAATTATAAACCATCAATCTTTATTCTGCAGAAAACTGAATAATCCAGTGTCTAAAACAAAAATCATAGAACATCAAATTTTCAAGGCATCAACAAGAACAATACCCATACAAGCAGTGTGTTCGTGAAAGACCTTAGGTATCAAGCCTTTGGTTAATGGGTCCGCCAGCATAGACTCTGTTCCTATATGTCCTATGAAAATCTGTTTATTTTGAACTTTCTCCTTAACAAACGCTATGTCGGGACGAGTACAAACTTGAGCATACATCAGACTCCTTACTACTAATGCATAGGGAATCTTCTACATCTCTTTTCTTTCAATGTCATTGTTGGAGCACTGTTTGAAACTAAATTTGTCTCCTTTAACTATGGGCGTGTCTCCTGGTTTACTATCATTCATGCCGAATTTACTCGAAACCTTATCGATATAGCTCTTTTACGACAACCTTAGGATACCTTGAGAATGATCTCTTAGTATCTGAATACCTAATACAAAAGAGGCATCACCAAGATCTTTCATCTCAAAATTACTCGTCAGAAATTTCTTGGTTTCATGCAGTAGGCCTATATCGCTGCTAGCGAGTAGAATGTCATCGACATACAACACCAGGAAGATATATTTACTCCCACTGAACTTGTGATATACACATTCATCAACGACATTTCCCTCAAAACTGTACGAAGTGATGACTTGATGGAACTTGTGATACCATTAACGAGAAGCTTGTTTAAGACCATAGATAGATTATTTTAATATACAAACCGTCAACTTTGAATCTCTCAATACAAAGTTTTCTAGCTATACCATATAAATCGTCTCATCAATGTCTCTATTGAGAAACGCAGTCTTGAAATCCATCTAATGTACTCTAGATCAAAATGAGCCACTAGTGCCATTATGATTCTAAAAGAGTCTTTCAAAGATACCAATGAGAAAGTTTTTTTATAGTCTATGCCTTCCTTTTGAATAAAGCCTTTGGCAACTAGATGTGCCTTGTATCTCTCGACATTGCCCTTCGAATCTTGAGTAACTCAAAAAGTTCTTTGGGACGGCCTTGGTTAGAACTAGGTTCAACACATACACTGTCATCTTATGAGCCTCAGTCCATAAAGACTCAAGAAGTTTGAAGCCAGCAAGCATACTCCGTACTATGTCCAATAATATTTGGTTTTTTCTTTTAGCTACACTATTCTAGTCTAGAGAACTAGGCATAGTGTATTGGGCAACAATCCCATGCTTTTCAAGAAACCTTACAAATGGACCCATGCTTGTCCATGCTCAGTGCATCTACCATAGTACTTTCCACCTCTATCTAATCTCACGATCTTAATTTGCTTTCCATATTGTTTCTCTACTTACGCTTAAAGAACTTAAAAGCATCTAGTCCTTCGTTTTTATTGTTAAGTAAATAGAGATATATGTATCATGAGCAGTCATCTATGAAAGAGATGATGTATCTTTGAGAGTGCATGTCCATGTCTAGACTACAAATATCTGTATATATGATTTTCAATAAATGAGAACTCCTCTTGGCACCCTTCTTTGACTTGTTGGTCTACATACCCTTAATGCAATCCACACAAATATCAAAATTAGTAAAATCTAAATTACTAAGTACTTCATCATTTACTAATCTCTTAATTCTCTCAATGAAGATATGTCCTAATCTCTAATGCCACAACATAGAGGATTCATTATCCATAACACATCGCTTTATACCAACATTTTCATGAACGTGCATAGTAGTACAATTGGCATCATTTTGTAAATTAAGACGAAAAAGACCATAAGGCAAAGTACTACATCCAACTTATACAAGGATGACTCTAAAAAATTAAAGGAATATCTAACTGATACAAGTTTGGAAATTAAAATTAAATTTCTAGAAAAATTAGGAGTATAGAATGTCTTTTCCAAATACAAAATAAAACCACTACTTAAGACTAGTTTGCACGTTCCTATAACCTTTACATGTGAACATATCTGATTTCTAAAGTAGATGCTTTGCTCACTTCCCACTGGCTTTCGTAGGTCTTGCAATCCCTACAAGGAATTAGTAACATGGATTGTAGAACAGGAGTCAATCCACCATGTGTTCTAATTAACATCAATCATATTGGATTCATAATAGACAAGTGAGAGTTGAGTACCTTTCTTGCCAAGCCACTCTTGGAATTTAGAGTAGTCCTTCTTTATGTGCCCATTCTCCTTGCAAAAGAAACACTTAAACTCCTTCTTAATATCCTGTTGGGCAAGAGCCTTACCTTGCCCCTTTTGTTTGGTTTGAAATTTCTTGTTATTTTCTTGGGTCACCAACTCCGCTTTCTCTCCTTCTTCCATAATGAGTCTTCCCTCCTCCTAAACATAGTCAACAACTCATTAATTGACCATTTGTTCTTATGTGTGCTATAGGAGATCTTAAAAGGACCATACTCTGAGGGTAAAGTGTGCAAAATGTAATGTACCAGGAACGAATTAGACATCTCAACCTTAAGTGTCTTTAGTTGAGCCGCAATCTCCCTCATGCGCATGATATGCTCACACACACCTTTAATACCGATAAGCTTCAAGGATAAAAACTGCATGATCAAGGTACTTGCCAATGGTTCATCTAAAGACTCAAATTGTTCATCAAAAGCCTTCAGTAATGCTTGAACATTGTCATAGTGATCAATCGAACCCTTAATCCCAGTAGAGATCTTGGTCTTTATGAACATAACTAAGAGGCGATTGGATTATTCCTACTTTTCATAACAATCAAATCACTTGGAATGCTGGTCTCAGTAATAGGGGCAGTTCATTCTTCTTGATGGCATAGTCATGTCCATCCACCCTAAATGAAGGAGATTCCTCTTCTTTCAGACTTTGTAACTATCACCTTTTAGCTTAAGAATATCATATTTGATATCAGATAAATTAACAGGTTGAATTACTGCAATACATCAAACATATATGCTCATGTCACAAAATTTGAAGCTAATAACTATATGTCATGTTTTACCAACGTAAATCATGCTACAAAAATTATGAATCAAATGACAAATAAAAACTGCCTGTGGGCTAAGTTTCAAATTCATATAGATTCACATACAATCTTATGATAAAATTATTAAACTCTATTCAATTTCATAATCCCTGTGGGCAAATTAAGAAAATAATTTAATATTTCATCCTAACCAATCATGTTTGATATAATAAAATTTCCTTTGGGAAAAATTTCATTATACTAAGCATAATTAGTTATAATTAATATCTGTTTAACTACATGTAATTCAAGAAACTTAATGTATAATTTCAATATAATCAAAGATGCTGTTGCTGCTCTTAAATCAATTAAAATTATACAAATCACTTAAGTCATTTAATTTTCATGCGTAAAATATTCATGAAATTGTATGTATCAAAATACAACAGCTAAAGAATACATACAAAAATAAATTATGCTTAATTCAATAACATATCTAAAATAAATTTCCAAAATTTTATTTAAACTTAAGCAATTAAATCTTGGATTTCATTAAATTCATTTTAAATTCATCAAAAAATAATTTTCCAAAATACCCAAATCAAAATTCTGTAAAAAAAAAAATACTAAAATAGAATTAATTAATTTTTTTTTTTTTGAATTTCTGTCCTATCAAATGACATGTCATTTTGTCATCAAAAAAAGCCCCTTACCCTTGAAAACAACGTGTCGTTTTGGGCTTAGAGCCCACAAACGACATGTCGTGTTTAATAAGAAACTTGCACCCCTTGGCCAGAAACGACATGTCATTTTGGCTGAGCATAAGGCCAAATGACATGTCATTTTTCGGGTTGTCTTCAATCTCTGAATTAGGTCTTTTTGATCATTTTGACTCAGTTTCAATCCTAACTCGTTTTTCAACCTTAGGACACCTTTTTTGACATTTTAAATTGTAAAAATGTTAGAAAATCAATTTCCTAATAATTTCTAACATTGGTTTTCTTTAAAATTATCAAAAGATGATTTTATGTATAACAAAGTTTTTGGGTATTTTAAAAAACTTCAATAAACTCTCAGAAAACCCATTCATACAAATCAAGGTAGAGGAAAACAAGGCTCTAGGACTAAATGTTAGAGATTTCTCATATACAAAATTTATGATTTTCATATATGCATGAACTTAAATTGCATAAAAAATCATCTAAATGCAGAAACGTAAAGAAAATGAAATCTAACCTTCAGCCATTGATAATCAGAAGAATGAATGGAGAGTTTCTTTGCAAGGATTCCTAAAGAAATTTTGTAAAAGAAAGAGAATCTTCTAAACCTTTTGTAATTTAGAGAGATGATATATTTCTAAATAACTCAAAGCTAAGTGACCCTTTGGATTTTTACGTGAAATTTATAAACATCCACTATGAGGGTGTACGTTACCATATCTGAAAAGAGGCCTTTTTTAGAAATGTTGTAACAGTTTGGAATACTTTTGGTTAACAACCCTTAAAAATACATATATCTTGGACCACTTAAATTTATTTTATTAATTTATTATTATTTAAAAACTAAATAAATAATAATAAATAAAATTAAAATAACGGGTTAGTCCAGGTATTTGAACTATGTATACACTTTTCTTTAGTCAAAGATGAGTACTTGTAGTCCTTTGTGCATTCTTTTCTTTACACGTTGAACAGCTGTAATAGTTGACAACTGTGACATTTATGGTGAAGCTGGAATTGAACAATTTTTGAAAGTCAAAAACAATCCTCGTGCTCAAAATTGAATATTTAAAGATAAATGTAATAAAAATTAACAAAATTGTCTGTCTCTTCTATAATACTTGATATATATGTGTGTGTGTGTGTGTGTGTGTGTCGTCGCCTCTTGCTTAAATCAAGCACAACCTCAATATATAAACACACGTATATATAGATACGGATATATTGTCGTTTAAACCCAAATTCCTTGGAAGTCGTCCTGCAGATTAAGATGCTAAGTGTCCTTGATCGATGGCTTGTAAGTTTCCTTGTCATGTTGGTAATTAGTTACTGGGTTTACACATGGCAGAATCCCAAATGCAATGGCTGGCTACCGCGTGGTTCAATGGGCTTTCCTATACTCGGAGAGACCATTCAATTCTTTACTCCTCATTCACTGTATGATATCCCACCATTCATCAAAAAGAGAACAGCTAGGTATGTTATTATATATTTGTAGCTAGATATATAATGTACATATATATAAATAGGAAACTTAACCTCCCCCAAAACTGATCAATAAGATTTAATCTTTAATTATTTATTAAGCCTTTCAATATGTGTATATGTGTGTATTATGTTCTACAGATATGGACAATTGTTTCGAACAAATCTAATTGGACAGAAAATGATTGTATCAACATATCCTGAAATCAACCACTACATCTTTCAGCAAGAAGGGAAGTCTTTCCTCCTTTGTATACAGAGAGTTTTATGAAAATTTCTGGAAAAGATAGTTTTTTGAGGCATCATGGAATTATTTATAAGTACCTCAAGAACCAGGTTCAAGGACTTCTTAACCCCGAGAATTTGAAGGAAAAAATTGTCTGAAATGGATGAAAGAGCTAGGATACGTATTCGTTCGTGGGCTAGTTAGACAAGTGTAGATGTGAAGGATGTAGCCTCTAACGTAAAGTCATTCTTAACTTGTTAACTTATAATCATATAACATATAATTCTAATCTATCTGTTGTCTTTGTGTGCTATATGATCATTAGAAATTCAAAGTAAAATAATAATTTCCTGAACAATCAGTGTGTGTATGTGATCAGGATAAGATTCATCAAGTGATGTTCAGCAATATGAGTTAGAATCAAAACTTTTGGTTGCTATAGTGTCAAGAAAAAATATGTTTCCATATAAACTCTCACATGCTACAATATTTTCAACCAAAATTGGTTCTAACCAATGCTTCTAAACACCCTATTGCATAACTAAGGTTTGTTTTCGGAAATAATTAGAATAATATATTAGGGTTAATTTTATAATTATAACTTCTAGTATTAACTAATTTTTCAATTCATCCCTCTGTTTTTGAAAACTAAAAAAGTATCATTTGAATTTAATAAGCTTATTTTAATTTCATCCCTATTAATAAAAAAATTCGACAAAACAACATAACTACCTTTGAATAGTTTAGAAAAGATATTTTATAATTTAAAAACATAAAAAAAAAAAAAAACCAAAACAAGCATCAAATTTCAACAAAAATAAAGTTCTCAAAATTTATGTTTTTTTAAATGTTAAAATACTTTTCAAAAATTTTTCTCAAGAAAAAACAATATTTCATAAATAAATCCAGTGTAACTGAGTACATCTTTCTCTTTTATCCCTTTTTTTATTTTGGCAAAAAAGTATGAGGAAAAAAAATAAAACAAGTTCTTCAAACTTTAAACATATATTATAGTTTATGAATAACATAAGAATAAATTGAAAAATAGTTAAAACTAAAAGGTATAGTTTCTTAATTAACTCTTATACATTATAGCTTCTTTGGTTTTGGCAATAAATTAATAAAAAATGTATGTTGCAAACATTGTTTTCATTGACCGAAAATAAAAGATAACTAACATGGTTCTGTGAAATATCCCACTCACCATTATTAACAGAAAGGAATAAAATGTGAAAACTACAAATGACAGCAGCTAAGGATGACCCTATAAGATAGATTCGATTTGCATGTTCCTTTTTTCGATCCCTTTTTGTATTTTTAAATAATATTATGCCACGTTAATTAAAATACTTTAAACGAAATGAACTTTTTATCAATGTGACATGATATTTTGATTGATATAGAATTTTAATTAACATTGCATGATATCATGGGCATGAAAAGGAACATATGAACAAGGGAATAAGTGAGCCAAATCCCTATAAGATTATCCATTCTAAGAGGAAATGTGATTCATTAGACTTTTGTGGGAAAAAAAAAAAAGCAATGGAAAAATCCCAAAAAAATTATACTATGTCGCTTATAGAAAAATGAATTATAATTTGCAAGCATATTTAAGATATATTGTTTTCTTTAAAAAATTGCTACTCTTTTTTTTTTTGGGGGGGTGGGGGTGGAGGCTCAATAAAACCTTTTATTACTTAATATAGTAATGAATGTATATGTTAATTTCCAGCAAAACAGAAATTATAAACGATACAAGCAACTCCAAAAAATAAAACTTGTACATGTTGACTCATATTATAGTTTTTTTTTTTTTTTTTTTTTGAGGTAGAAATTCTTAAAGATAGTCATGTTATTCGAATTTGTAATTTTGTGGTTCCAATATATATAGTACTGATCATTGCATGCCAAGTATTCTTTATTGGGAATACTTGGCATGCGGTTGCTATTTGAGTATTTTGCTAAGAAGCTCATTAGTTACGATGAAACGAAGGCTTCAAAGAAACTCAAGGAGAACTACAATGCACTTCTGAATGGACTTGTATCCTTCCCGTTGAACATTCCAGGAACTGCTTATCATGCATGCTTACAGGTACTGAAAAGGTTTTCATGAAAAAATTTTCTTTCCCAATTAGTGCTTATTTATTATGTAGCTAACTTGAAGTCAGATTCTTCGTTCAAATTTGACGTCACAAATGATATTTAACAAAATTGTGTATCTGGCTGAAATATCTGCATGTGCTTTTCTGTTTGAGTCCATTAAAACATATCCTTATTTAGTTAGTTAGACACCATCTCAGATGAAATTTTAATAGATGACTGATATTATTGATTTTGGACTGGCAAAAAATTTATTATACATTTGAAATTGGGGTCGGAAGAATGCAATAAAAGTGATCAAAGATATCTTTGAAAAGCGGAAGGCATCAAAAGCGAATCATGGCGATTACGTGGATCATTTTCTTGAGGAATTGAAGAAAGAAAAGAGCAACTTTAAATGAGAGGATGGCTATAGATTTGGTCTTTTTACTTCTCTTTGCCGCCTATGAGTCTACATCAACAGCAATTACATTAGCAGTAGTGAAGTTTATTTTTGATTATCCAGAAGTTCTAGCTGAATTAGCGGTTTGCATTTTCTTTAATTTTTTCGTAATTAATTACCGATCATTCTTCTTAGAAATTTTGTTAGTTTATTCTCTTCATTGTTAATTATGTTGTTAATTATTATATATATATATATATGCATATATATATATATATATGCAAATATATTTTCAGAAAGAGCATGAGAAAATTATAAGCGAGCGTGAAAAGGAGGACTTTGAGATAACATGGCAATAATATAAATCCATGACTCACACATATGGTGAGTTATAAATAAAATGGTCAGCTGCCCATGGATATTAGCAATTAATAATGCCTCGTCTATATCCTTTTACTAATCAGTATCTCAACCTTTTCCTTTTGTAACCATGCAGGTTATTAATGAAACTGTTAGGCTTGCTAATATTGTGCCAGCAGTCTTCAGAAGAGCTGCGAAGGACGTTGAGATCAAAGGCAAGTTCCATTATCAATATATTTATTTGTTTATTTATTTTAAATAAATAGAGGGCCAACAAGCTAGCATCAAAGCCTATAAACAGACGCTAATTAAATTGATACTCTGATCTAATCTCACGCTAAGTACCTCACTGCAATTTGTTTTGAAAAAAAACCATGTAGAGTAGTTCTATTATAATTAATCTTAATAAGTAGTAGAATAGTTTTTCTTTTCTTTTTTTTTTTGGGAGATAAAGTAGAAGAAGATCTTATGCTAATACTAGAGAAAATTCAGTACAATCGTTAAAGTTTTCGGATGTATGCCACAATTTTTGTTTATAAAAATTCTATTATGTAGCATAATATTCATGTTATAAATTCGAAGGTGAAATTTGTTTTTACATTCATCAAAATTTCTCTGCACGAACTGCAAAACAAATTCTATTTTTAAACAAATGCGTTTTATAATTAATTTCGTAGATGCGGTTATACAATACGTACTTTCTAGTTCTCGCCCATGTTGCTCAACGGTTCACGCAGTACTTTTCATATTTCTTACTATAACCTCATTGTATTATTACCGTCTCTCTCCACATATATATCGTCTTCCCTATATGTTATTTCTGAGGTTTTGACGTGTAATCAATTAGGATACACCAAACCAGGTTTTCGCATGATATCCACTCCTTTGATTATTGTTGCATATATAGCAGTTCTGAACCATATAAATACTTGTTAGTTTTGATTTTTCAAGCCGTGAACCTTTTTTTTTTTTCTTTTTCTTTTCTTTTACCCCCTTTCCTACTGTGTTTAGGTTATGAAGGCATCAAAATAACGTTGTAACTTACTCTTTTTTTTAAGTGACGTTGTAACTTATTTTCAAATAACAACAACAACAACAACATTATTGTAACTAGGATGTGCTGTATGTAGTTAATAATATATATCTACATAACAAACAGGGGTGGAGCCAAAAAAATAGTAAGGGAGGGCATAGGGATAACTAAACTAATTAGATGAAAGGAGAAAATACAATTTTAGGGGGGTTTAATATAATTTTTTTTTAATGTAATTTTAGGGGCTAAAATAGAATTTTTATAAAATTTCATATGCAAAACTATAAGAAAAAAATCAAGAGAGGCGGCCGCTTACCCTTGTCCTTATGTGGCTCCGCTTCTAATAACAAATATATTCTCTCACACCTCATATTTCAATCTTGCTTGTTTATTTATTTTATCTTACTTTTTTTTTAACTGTTTGTTTAGCTTTTTTTAAAACCATATTATCAATATTTGCCTATTGTTTGATTTCAGTATGTCTTTTGTTATCTTTCTTTAAACTCTATAAATTTCACTTATCTATCTCATAAAATATTAATGTTAATATAGGGCACTTAGCCTTTGTTGGCTAAGAAAAATATAAAACAATAAAAGTTCAAAAAAAATTGTTTATCTTCATTCAAAAAAAATACTTTTCCTCAGAGAACATAGAAAAATAAATAACTAGGATGAGAAAGCTGTACATCTATATTGACTACTTAATTTACTATAATTAGGACTTCTATTAATTAATTGATATCATGTAGTTTCATCAATACTCTCACAGGAAAGTATGCACTTAAAAATTATGAAATGAGAGAATGTAGTTATTAAGATTAAAATATTATTAATTATATATAATAACTTCAAATTAAATTTTTGGACAAAAAATCTAGTCAAGATTAAAAAAAGAAATGGACATACCACAAGCACGTTCCCTCATGCATGCATATGTGGAAGGATAATGAGGCCAAATGGGGTTTTGTACTTCGACCAAAACGTTTTATTACTCTAACGGCTCAAATTAACTATTTCTTTTTTCTTTCTTTCTTTTTTTTTTTTTTTTTTTTTTTTTTTTTTGCTTTAAACGAATTGGTCAACATTTCTCCACTTGGTTTGTGACTACTCTTAACCTTACATTTTAATTGTTACTCAACCTATTTGAACATGCTTTCTTGCTTTGTTATTATAAAAACTTTTGTTATTACAAGGTATTTTCACTTTTCTTTTCTTTATTTCAACCTCACCTAATAAACCTTTTCATATCTTGCTAATACACATGTAGAGACCACTATTCTGTAAGTGTTTAAATTCATTTGTGGAATATAACTATCACTTTTCAATCGCAAATATTCATAGGATTTTAATAATGTTTGTATATACTAAGCACAGTATCGAAATATAAAAGAAAAAAAAAAAGGAGGAGGAGAATAAGAAGAAGCAGCTAAACCAATAGTACACTTTATTTTAATTTAATGGTCAAGATTTACTAATTTTCTTTGCCCTTAATTTAAATAAAATATTTTGATTTAGTCCAAACGACTGACATTTCATCTAAGATTTCATTCTCTAATTTGTTCAAGGATTCAAATTTCTTCTTCATAACTACTTTTCTGCTTTGTCTCTTTCTTCTCCCGAATAAATTTTACAATTTTGTTTTCTGGTTATTGGATTGGATTCATTGAATTTTGATGTCGGTGGATTTCTGCATTTTTTTTTGTTTTGTTAGTTAAGTTTAACAATTTATGTTGCCAAGTTGCAATTGTGCTATTACTTGTAACACCCCGAAATTAATTAAATCACATTAAAATGATAAATGGTGGATTAGTGTGCCCTAATGAGCATTTTAAATTTAATTTGAATGTTTTGTGAAAATTTAGTGACTTTGTATTATTTTACTCTTTTAATGATTTTTAATTATTCTAAATTGTTTTTAATTGTTAATTTAATTTTCAATGAAACAATTTGATTTGAA
The DNA here is from genome assembly GCA_946598075.1 of Artocarpus hirsutus. Classification (NCBI taxonomy): domain Eukaryota; kingdom Viridiplantae; phylum Streptophyta; class Magnoliopsida; order Rosales; family Moraceae; genus Artocarpus; species Artocarpus hirsutus. Next base: position 1,575 of record CAMOHE010049813.1, on the reverse strand, counting down.
AACAGTATATTGTTGCACATAGTCTTATGCAACTACTTTTTCTTTCCCTCTATTTATTTTCCCTCTCTCTCTCACTTTCATTTTCTCTCTCTTCTCTCTCGCTCACCTCTCTCGTCTCTCTCTCGGTTCTCTCTTCCCCTCTCGTTTTCTCTCTCTAAATTTTTAAAACAAAATTCGGGTCTAAGCTTCGGGTTAGAAGATTGAAGGCTCGGGAATGAGATTCAACAACAAAAACATCGTTTTCAAGCTTTGATTCAAGGTTAGTTTTAAATTTCCTAAACTTTTTCAATTTTTTAAATTTTCTTGCATTTTGAAATCTAAGAGTTTCTAAACTTAGAAAAGCTTCAATCTAAGTTAGATAGACTTAGATTAGCTAGAATACAAACCTTGTTTGAACAAAAACAGATTGAAATCTAGATTTTTCATTTTTTCTCTATTTTTTTCTATTTTTGGATTTTTGTGAAAATCTTGTTTAAAACTTGTTTTAATCCATTAAAAAGTGTTCTACTATGATTTTCTATTGTTTATGATGATTTCCCATGCCTGAGAACTGAGAAAACAGGTTGGATTGAAGAATTGGGCTCGGGAAAAGCCAAGACCCGTGCGTGGAAATTTTTAAAATTTTCCAGATCGGTAGGCCGAACTTTGTGTTCGGCAGGCCGGATTCATCCGACCGGCAGGCTGAACCTGGAAATGTTTGGCCAACCGGACTTGGCTTTCCGGCAGGCTGAACTGTGCAGTTCGGCCGGCCGAACCAGGGGGACCGGCAGGCCGACCGAACCTAACTCAAATTTTGTGATTTTTCACCCGTTTTTACTGTTTTAAACCCCGATTGAAATTTCAACTTTATAAAATGATTTTATAAACCTAAAAGGCACACTAGGACACCACGAGATGATTTAGTACCATAGGATACCTCGGGTTAGATACTAATGAACTAAGTTACTATGCATTTAGGATTTGTGCGTGGATCTACGGAGCTAACGTATAGCGGACCTGGATTAATGTCACGCCCCGGAGTACGGGAGGTAACGTGGTGGTTTAATTAAATTAATTAAGTAAAGATTTGGTTAAAAATCAGGGTTTTAGAATGAAATTTATAAATAAAATGTGATAATTTTAAAATCGTTTGAATAGAAAAGTTAAAGAAATAAATGAATTACCATAATAATTAAACAAATAGAAATAACATTAAAATAATCAGATATGGGGTGGAACACGTATGAGTCCCACTGGCCCACATATTGTGCACACACATATAGTACTGACAATATTATGATACAATCACAGTCCAGAATGAGAGAGAAGTTAAATTCTTACATGCCTTAAATGATAAAAATTAACCTACCAAATACTTCTACTGATCGTAAGTCCGGTCGGCGGACTCCTCTCCAAACCTATGCTGATATCCACCTAGGGTTAAGATTTTAAAACAGATAAAATGTGAGCGAAAGGCTCAGTAGGACTATATTTAGAAAATTATTCAACTTTAAAAGAAATTGCGTAAATCAAATAAACATATAAAAATAAACTGGAACAATCATCGAATAAATAATTAAATGTAAAATTAAATAA
>CAMOHE010049812.1:0-35922 GCA_946598075.1 Artocarpus hirsutus | reverse complement strand
ACACAATAATACAAGTGAAACTTATATGATAAGTTAAGGGTGTCGTACCAACCTCCCGACCCATGGGGAGGTTCCATGTTAAAGAAATGAATAATCTTGGTGTCGTTGGGACCTCGCGAACCCTATCTTCTCAAGACTCGCGCACAACTGGTATGATCACTGGGCCCAAAGTAAGAAGATAAGATAAAGCTTAAATAATTAAGCATAATTCAAGTTGATAAGCAAGCATAAAATGCTCATGCATATTTTTATAAAAATGGTTTTTATTTACGTTTTGCAAGACTAATTTCCTACTTGCTGAGCAAAAGCTCATTTAAGTATGTTCATGCTGTAGGTAAGAAAACCTGTCAGCGATATTTGATGGGCAGTGGTGAGCGGCGGACGAATGGTGAAGATGGGAATGGATACCGTTCACGCAATGTAATATTTTCACATTTTTATCTTACGAATTTATGCATGTTTTATTTTACGAAATTTCGTATGTTTACACTTTACGAAAATATGTGCAGATAAATAAGTAAATAATTTATGTAATTATGCTTTAAAAACCGAGCTTGTAATTACACAATCTTGGTTTAGAGGATTTTGAAGTTTAAGAATGTTGCAATAGACAATGCAACAATTACATGAACTTTTTAAGTTAGAAAATTATAAATTTATTTAGAATTAAAAAATGATTATTAAAGTTTTACGTTATGTTAAGAAATGAAAATTATGAATATGTTTCAATGAAATTATTATGAAAGTTTAAATGAGAAACTTTAGTAAATTAATATTTAACCTTAAAAGTTTAAGTTATAAGAAATTATGTCTTGACTAGTTTAAGAATGTTGATGCAAAAAATATGCAAAGTTTTCAAGTGAGAAAATTATATGATCATTTATAATAAGAAAATGATTATACAAGTTTTATGCCAAAATAAGTAACGATTTTATGAATATATTTTTAAGAAATTACTTTTATGAAAGTTTAGATGAATATGTTTCAAGAATTATTATTAATATGACGATTTAAATAAACGTGTTCCAAGTAATTATTATTATGATAAATTTTGAAAGGATTAATTTTCAAGATATCAATATGTTATGTTGAAGATGTCAAATTATAAGTAAAATATATGAATGATTTTAATAAAGTTTTAAAGAGCATTTAAATGAGATTTTATTTTAATATTTAATTTGAAATTGTTTTTAAAATAGTTTTATTTAAATTAAGAAATGTCCTTAAAGTAATAGTTACTAAATAATTATTCTTATATTTAAAAAGAAAAATTCAAGGAAATTACTATGGTTATGTTTCAAGAAATAAATGTTATGAGTTATGTAAAGGATCATGATTTATAGATTATAATTGAGTTAAAACGTAATTATTATTATTACGTTATTATCATGTTTAAGAAATTTATGTATTTTGTTAAGTTACGAAATTAAGTTTTTGAGAAATGATTATTACATCTTTTAAAGTTGTATGTTGAGAATTCATTCTCTTTAAGAAATCATTGTTACTAAGTTTAGGAAATAATCATTATTCCCTCTAAGGTTTCATGTCAAGGGTTCCACAACAAGAATCCATTCTAAGAAAAAAAAATTATTCCAAAATTTTGTACTTTATTATTAAGTATGTTTAAATTTACGACCACGTTAAGTTAAGTGACGGCCACGTAGGGAGGGTCGTCACAATATAGGACTGGACTAGATAAATAATGAATCTCTAATAATCATCCGTTACAAAATAGAGTATTCAAATTTATCATTATGATGATCATATATTTGACAGTCTTAATCCTGAGTATTTATTAGACTCCTATCTATGACATTATGTTTTTTGATTTGCTTGGTAGGATTTGTTTTAGCACAGATCATAACTTAGCATCTTAGAAATATAATGTAATAAATAGTTGGGAATAATATTATATAGATATGGAATCTATTCCTTCCCTATGGAAGTTAGAAAAATAGTTTTCTTGAGTGATAATTTGAGGTTTGAACAGTAGAGCACTCGTTCATAATAAGATTATGAATTAACTATTCATTAGAGGATTATTGGAATTCAAGGATAGAGATAATAAGAGAGGTAAACGGAAATTAAACGTAGCTCTTATTATGAACTATTCATGGAGAACTGACTTATATGTAATGATTATATCAATGGACTACTTGCTTATTTTCTTTGAGTAATTTTACTATAACCTCAAGAGTTCAGTTTTAGGTTTTTAGTGGAATAACACTAAAACTAATAAATTTGGTATATTAATCAAAGAGTTTAATTAATTGTCAAATTTATTGGAGTTTGGGTTGTAGGTCCATAGGTCCAATACCACCTCTATAACACTATATTAGATTTATGCATAGAGTGAATTATACATATTTAGTTTGGAATTATTGAATTCTGTATTAATTATTTCACACTTGAATTATTAATATGACATAGAAAAATGTTCTCTGTGACACAGAATGTAATGTAATAAATGTTGTCACATTTAACTTAGCATTAGTTAATTAATTACTTGATTAATTCTTAAATAAATGTGATTTATTTTTAAATTTAGATATATATAGATATATGGTTTTGAACCAAATCCTTTTTATATATATAAGATTTGATAATATATTAATATATATATATAAAACAAAAGAAAAAAAAGGAAACGTATCATTATGTTTCTACTTTATATATATATATATATATATATAAGAAAAAGGAACACATGATTCCGGATTAAAAAAAAAAAAGAAAGCAAAAAGCAACAGCAGCAACACGTTTATGTTTTACCTTTTATATATATATTATACATATCAGTTTAAGTGATTCGGGAAAGAGAAAAAAAAAAAAGAGGAAGGGAAAAGTAACAAGGTTACAATTAAGTAAAATATATCATTTCCTCATATATATGATATGGTGGTTATTTTAAATTGAAAATCAATTGAAAAAGTGACTAATGGCTCAAATATAAAAAGGAAGAGATAACAGTTATCTCAAGAGTTTTTTTATTCACGTAACTTTTGCAAAATATTCAGAGAGAAAAGACTGAGAGTTCTTCTCTAAAAAAAAAAAAGTCTGCTATCTCATGTGTTGAGTACATAACAGATTTAGAAAAGTGTGAGGACAATTCATTCTTGCAGTTTGATGTCCACTCGTCTTTCCATTGGTGTAGAGGTCTGGATTGGAAGATGATGGTGTCAAAGAGGAAAGCTAGGATACCCTGAAAGTCTTCAAAAGGTTAGTAAAATTCTTAAAGCTTTTTATTAATAATTAAAATTATATATCTATTCCCGATGAACAAACTTTTTAGAAAATTTTTGTTTGTCAACGATCGATCCTTCCGCTGCGTTTCATATTTTAATTCCAACAACCGATCCAACCCCACCCCCGATGGTCTCCTTTCTCTCTCTCTCTCACGTGTGTGATGAATAACCCCCACTCACAATAGTCTCCTCTCTTTCCTCGTGCGTGCGTGACGGATAGCCCCACCCATGATAGCCCCCCCGCCACCCTTGACAGCCTTCCTCGATGACCCCCAGCCACCCTCGATGGCCTTCCTCGACAACCCCAAATCCCTCACCTTCTCTCTCTTTCTTTCTCTCTCACCATGTCTCATGGCAGCCGACATGGGAGGTCGAGGGCCACGAGCTTTGCTACGAGGAGGGCGACAAGATCATTGGGTGGAGGGCCTGGGTTGGAAGTCTCGCTGGTGAAGGGTGGTTAGAGTGATGGTGGCAAAAAGTGGTCAGAGGGATGGTGGTCTCATCGACGAACCCTGGTCTGAGTTTGGGAGAAAAAAAAGAAAAAATAAGTTTTTTTTTGTTTTCAATTTTGGGGGTTTTTTTAAGTGTTTGTGAAATTGTTTTTGAAATATTTTAGACTATAATTTTAACCAAACATGTTTTTGAAATCATTCTTATTTTTTTGAGTTTTTGAAACATTTTCAAAATTAAAACCAAATAGCACCAAAGTAAAAGGTCAAAAAAAAAAATAATTGCTTGCCAAACTCAACAGAACGCTGTAGTACTATGTAATAATTTCTCTTTGGGCAGTTGGAATCAAATAGGCAATGACCGATATGCCTCAAGAAACTAGCTAATTTTGATCAATACTTTGTAACTATTGGTTCGGTTGCTGTAGAAGTAAGCAAATGTTTTTTATTTATATTTTCACTTTATTTTTGTTGGTTGTTGATAATCGGCACTTAATAAACATCTTCGAGTTTACTTTAATTTATTGAGTGAAAATATCAAACATTATTAGTTTCCTTTTCATTGAAATAACTTAATAATAAAGACCATTAGCATTTTTCTTGTGATCTTATACGCACACATATTAGGCAGGAGGAGAGATTCATCAATCTTTGGTAATTAACTAATATTTATAAAATATGTCTATTTTATTAATGTTATTCTTAATATGGTTAATTAAATTAATTATATCATTTAGAAATATAAAATTATTAATACCAATAGCCCCTAAATTTTAAAGTTTCCCCTACTTTACTCCCTGAATTCCAGTAATGAATTTAGTAATAATTCTATCATTAAATTGGAAGCTAATAGTGACATGTCATGGGATTTAGCTTCCAATTCCTCTACTAGCAACAAAAGAAAAGAGTCTATAACATTTTTTGAACCGAGGATAATGGTGAAAAAATAATATGCAGTGGAATTTTAAATTTTTTTTATATCAGAATATTTTCTAAAACACAAGTTTGACATACTATATATATAAATTAACTAGATCTTACTAACCTCATAAATGTAGAAAAGCTCCCGTAATCCGTGAAAAGAAGTAACGTTCCAGAAGAGTCTTAAACAACTGGTCTTTATTACTATTCTTTCTCCACAATCAGAGTATGTGTGGGTGCACGTCGTTCAGCCATTCTCTGGTGACTCTCCTTCCAACCAATTGAGAAAAACCCAAAGCTATAGTTTGTGATTTGTGAACAATAGTTTTCTAGGGAGTCATAGAGTCTCACTAGTAGAGGCTCACTGTAGATTTCCCAACTGATCTAAATAACAATGAGTCTCACTCTCCTTTATATAGAGGTTAGGCCTAGGAGTCAATTCTTATCAAATAAGGCCTCAAAAATTCAAATTAGAATCAAATCAGAACCAATATTTGATAAAATCCACATGGAAACACGTGATTTATTTAACGCTCAGTCGGCAAGCCAAACTGCTGGATCGGCTTGCTGAACTTGCTTTATTGACAGGCCAAACTTCAAGATCGGCCTGCTGAACTTTCGATAAATAATCCTTACAAATCTTTATTTCCCACCTGAGATTCTTAGGATAGAGCCTTAGTTTTAATTCAAATAACCTAATAGAGAAGTTATCTAATTAAAACAATCATATCTAGATAATCTTTAGGAAAATAAATATTCCTGATAATTAAACAAGTTTGTCTTAAATTAATTTTATTCAAAATTAATCTAACCGATAAGCAATCTTGAATTGTCTAATCCCGACAATACATAAGTTAATCTTGAATTAATTTCTCACAAAATTAATTTAATCGAAAAACAGACATGATTATCTGATTCTATCAAATTTTCAGCCAATTTGATAATTTGACACAAGTCATCAATTATTGGAAAAGCATGCCATATCGTTATAGGATTTTAATGAGCTAGCAAAGGAGATTTGATGGACCTATATAGTTCAAGCTCCCAAAAATTATGAACCCAATATCATAGATATACATTTCATATTTATTAACTCTAACACTACTCCACTAAAGCTTAGAGCTACACTCTCGAACTATATAGAATTACAAAGCCCGTACAGTTAAGTCTCCATGACATATCATAATGTGTCGTATCCCTATAAGATTATCCATAATTGGCTTAAGGATAAGTTATGTCTTACCTTTCCGATTATTTTTATCTTATAGTCTATTATCTCACCATCGGAAAAGTTACCATTTAAAGATAGTATACCATTTGGTTGCATCTATGTATCCAAATGGTTAAGCACTTTAGTTTTCTAATTATAGGATAACGCATATAAGAGGATATCAACCACTCCTAAAGTAAATCGATATGCTGAGACAAAATTATTAATCCAAATCAATTCACTTTATGTCCTGATCCAACATATCATCACCTATGATAATGTGCCAATGTTTCAATTCATGGAGTCTACCTCTGATGGTCAAGACAAACCATCTCCTATTAGGGATATAGACAACATAACAATTTTTGCATGAATAAAGTGCCCAACTTTATTCCCTTGATTGTAGATCTTTTGATTTAGGCCATTACCCTAAGAATTATGTCTTTTGCATAATCTGTCGATCATATGCCCAATTCTTAAAGGTTTAGAACGACAATATTAGACTTTTGTTTGCTTAACATACATCTAACAAATATGAACATAAAGAGGACAAGATTTGGTACATAAATAATAAAAAAAATTCTTTATTGATCAAAATGTCTCTAGAAACATATTATATTTTTACTCCTTAGAGCATACATGTCCAACAATCTTCCACTTCCACTAAGTGAGTAAATATGACAAATCTCACATCTCCATAGCTTCCACATGCCTCTTGAAGACTCTCCTAGTAAGTGCCTTCATGAATGGATCAGGTAAATTATCCTCTGATGCGATTTTGCACACAATGACATGCCTGCCTTCTATGAAGTCCTTTATCACATGATACTTCCAATCAATATGCTTACTCTTCTTGTGAAATCTTGGTTCCTTAGCATTAGCTACTGTCGCACTATTATTATAATACAGTGATACCACCTTAAGCATACTAGGAACTACCTCAAGATCCTCAAAGAACTTGCAGAGCCACACTGCTTCTTTTAAAGCATCACTAGTTGCCACATACTCGGTCTCCATCGTTGAATCTGAAGTGCAATCTTGCTTCACACTTCTCCAACTAATGGCACCACTACCCAGAGTAAACACAAAACCGAAAGTTGATCTCCTAGAATCTAACAAGATTGGAAATTTGAATTAGTGTATCCTAGAGGAGTTAAGTCCTCACTTGAATACACAAGCATATACCCTCGAGTCCTTCTTAAGTATTTGAAAATATACTTGACCATAACCCAATGGTTTTGTCCTAGATCTACCTGAAATCGACTTACAATCCCACCGCATAGCAAATATCCGATCATATGCAAAGCATGGCATACATGAGACTACCCACTGCCGAAGTATAAGGCACCTTTTTCGTGTATTCTCTTTCTTCATTAGACTTTGGAAAGTCTTTCATAGAAAGAGCAATTCTAGACCTAGATGGTTGCCCAGCTTTTTTGGAATCATGCATTGCAAACCTACTGAGAATCTTATCTATGTAGCTAGCCTAAGACAAAGCTATCATTTTGTTCTTCTTATCTCGAAAGATCTAGATACCGAGAATAAAATTAGCCTCACCTAAGTCCTTCATGTCAAACTATTTGGTCAACTATAATTTCACCAATGACAACGCCCTAATGTCATTGCCAATTTGTAAAATATCATCTATATAGAGTAGTAGAAAAACCACCTTCCCATCCTTAATGTGTTTGTACACACATGGTTCATCCACATATTGTGCAAACCCATAAATCTTGATCACTTGATTAAATCTTATGTTCCATAATAGGAAGCCTGCTTAAGTCCATATATTGACTTTAGCAGTTTACAAACCTTACCCTCTTGACCCTTGACCTTGAACCCATCTTATTGTTCCATATAAATGGACTCATCAAGATAGCCATTTAGAAAGGCCGTCTTGACATCCATTTGTCGAATCTCGTAGTTAAGTGCAGTAGCTATGGACAAGAGAATCCGGATGGAGTTAAGCATGGCTATAGGCAAAAAGGTTTTCTCGTAATCAATTCCTTCCTTTTGCGTGTATCCCGTAGCTACTAGTCTAACCTTAAAGGTTTTGACCTTTCCATCGACTCCTCTTTTCCTCTTGTAAATCCACTTATACTCTATGGGTTTACCTCTTTAGGAAGATCCACAAGCTCCTAGGCCTGATTAGTCTCCATATCCTTCATCTTTGTTCATGGACTTATCTAGAGTTTCAAATCCACATCCTTCATAGCCTTTGCATAAGTGTAAGGATCCCTATCATGTTCATCTGGTTCAACCAAGAAGGCCTCACCATTGAACATATACCTCTCAGGTTAATGCCCGATCCTCCCACTATGCCGAAGCCCTTTAGGTTGTTGTTTGGGTTTGTTTGGTCTTTCTATACTGATTGGAACAGTTTTAGTCAGAACCCCTAAAGTGATCGAATCATTCCTCAACTCCTCAAGCACCACTTTGCTTCGAGGCTTAAAGTTGTCCATGTAACTCTCCTCAAGAAAAGTTGCATTAGTTGAAACCATGACTTTATTTTCCTTTGGGTTGTAAAAATAACCCCCCTTTAGTCCCTTTTGGATATTCTACAAACACACAAACTTTTGAATGTGCTTTCAACTTGTTTGCATCCCTAAAGAAGACATGAGCTAGACATCCTCATATGCGAATATGGTTTAAGAATGTCTTCCTACCTGTTCACAACTCGTGAGGAGTTTTAGGAACCGATTTTGAAGGCACATTGTTGAAAAGATAACATGCGGTTTGTAGTGCATATCCCTAAAAGGACAAAGGCAATGATAAATAAGTCATCATGGACCTGACCATGCCCAATAAAGTCCTATTTTTTCTCTCAACTACGTCATTCTGCTGCGGAGTGCCTGGTATAGTCAAATGGGATAATGGGATAAAATCTCATTCTCTAGTAAGTGTCCCAAGAACTCATCAGAAAGGTATTTACCACCGTAATCAGATCGAAGTGCTTTTGTGGGTCTATCCAATTGCTTTTTCACTTCAACCCGAAACTCTCTAAACTTATCATAAGTTTTGCTTTTGTGGTGCATTAGGTATACATATCCATGCCTTGAGCGATCATCAATAAAAGTAACGAAGTACTCATGCCCTCCTTATACTCGAATGTTCATCGATTCACTAACATCACTATGCACAAGTTCTAAATCCTCTTTAGCCCTATTGCCCTTAGACTCGAATGGTCTTTTGGTCATTTTACCCCCCAAAAAAGATTCACATTGTGGTATAGATTCCACCTTTAAATGACTTAAAGGTTTATCTCTTACCAACCTTTGAATCCTATTTAGGTTAATATGGCCAAGTCGCAAATGCCAAAGATAAGTCTTATTAGAGTGAGAAGTTTTAAGTCTTTTAGAGTTTTTATCATTCACCTTGGCACTAAGCAGTAAGTCCATCTTAGGTTTGATAAAATATAGATTATTTTGCATCCATCCAGAATTGATAAAAGATTTGTTTTTACGAATCACCACTTTATTATTTAAAGAAACCAAATAGGAATCTTTAAATAAACAAGCTATAGAAATTAAATTCTTCTTAAATTTAGGGACATTAAAAATATCTCACAAAATTAAATTCCTATAATTATCAAAATATAGATAGACATCTCCCCTTGCTTCAACTAAGACTAAGTATCCATCGCCTATCCGAAGCATGAAGTCTTCATGCAGCAGACTTCTTGTTTCTTTGAACCCTTGTAGAGAAACATACATGATTAGTTGCTTCGAAATCTATGACCCAAATTTCACTGGATTCCTCAACCAAACAAGTTTCTAACTATAGAAGATCACACCTACCTCCTCGGGAAAGGAAGTCCTTCCAATTTTTCTTTATGTGCCCGAGCTTCCTGTAGAAGAGAAAACTTCCTGTTCTTGGCTCATTGTTTCTTTCCATTCCCAGGGTTGGGATTAAAACCAAAAGTAGCCAAGAAGTTGGCCTCGCCACTAGCAGGGGATTCGTTGATTAGCATTTTGAACTCCTGCAACTATGTCATTAACTCTATCAAGGTCATATCCTGTCTATTGTTTAAATTAAATGTAGCTCTAAACAGAATAAATTCTTTAGACAGAGTCTCAAAGACCATAGTCTTTTGAGTTTCAGCATTGATGTTAGCTCCATTAGTTTAAGCCTCAGTGAGATAACCCATGACCAACATTATATGCTCCTTTATAGATGTCCCTGGTCTTTGCTTATAGTTCAAGAGTTTTTGAAGTTCCCCTTACCACTTTGTTAAGGTCTGGCTTCCAAACATGTCTTCTAGATTATTCAAGATCTGCTTGGCAGTCTCATAATCCTCATGTTAAGCCTACAGCATGTTATTCATGCTGGTTATAACATAGCAGCAGACTTGATCATTAGCATCTTTTCAGCGATCATATGCTTAGATTTACTCATTGGTGGAATCTCCTATAGGCTCAAGAGGACACGGTGTCGTCAACATAAATTTTAGTTTCTCAAAGGACAAGACAATGTTTAGGTTCTATTTCCAATCATTATAGTTCTCACCGATTAATTGGCTTTTGTCAAGTATCCAAGATAACGTATTTTTAGACATTTTTAATCTACAATAAAGAATTATATACCGAACATAAGCAAACATATCACCATAATTTAGTAAGATAACATAATCATGTAAATCACACAAATGTGTTTATGTGTAAATCATAAAAGTTAGGAAGCATTGTGGAGGCTACCCATTGTGCCAATCTCATTACATTGAGAAAGCACTTCTTAAGTTCAATCATTTAAAATTTAAAAAGTCAAATATCCTATATGACTTTAGTATTAAATTACTAAAAAATTCTAGCAAAGCGATAACACAGCTAAAGTATGCTACTGTGATTGGTAGCTTAATGTATGTAATACAGTGCACAAGGCCAGATATTGCTTTTATTTTGTATAAAATGTCAAGGTCCATAAGTAACCCAAGTGTGGAACATTGGAATGCAATTTGAAGGATATTGGTTATCTCAAAAGGACTATTAATGTGGGTTTGTTTTATAACTATTATTATATAGTACTTGAAGGGTATTCAGATAGTAGTTGGATTACTTGTGTGAGTGATAATAAATCCACTACTGATTAAATTTTAACAATTGTAGGAGGAGCTGTATCTTGGGTTTCCTAGAAACAAACTTGTATAACTCATTCAATAATAGAGTCTAAGTTCATAGCACATGTAGTTGCCAACAAGGAAGTACAATGGCAGATAACTTCATTATTTGATATTGAGTTATGGCCACAACCAATGCCATCGATTTGTTTGTACTATGATAGCAAAGCTACTTTATCTAGAGCTTATAACAAAGTATATAATAAAAAGTCCAGACATATTAGTTTGAGACATGAGCATGTAAAACAACTAATAATAGATGTTGTTACTAGGATAAAGAAGAACCTAGCGTATTTTTTAAGGAAAGGTCTATCGTGTGACTTAGTCAATGATACATCTAGTAGAATAGGACTAAAACCTTTCTTTGAAAGAGTCACAAGTAATGGTAACCCAACTATGTAATAGTTGTACCACTATTTCATAGTTTAATGGGTAAGAACAAGTCACTGTTCAGTGAGTAGTTTGGCACTAAAAGTTTTTTTGTCCCTCTTAGGATGTTCAGTGCAAATAGCTACTTGTTGAGATTAAGTGCTTTGCTTTTAATGAAGTTCATCTAAAGTGGCTAGAGTTAAGAATTGAAACTTCACCTAAGTGAATGAAATGATGCCTCTTCTAACAAGGCCATAGTTTATTCTTATAAATGTTCATAAATCCAAGATAGTGCACACAACCATAATAGTGCTAAATGATTGGAACATAATTTAAAACTTGAATAACTTACATATGATAAGAGGCATGGTTTAATGCATAGCTAACTTTGTCTTATAGTTATTTGAAGTATATTCACTAATTAAAGATTTAAATTGAAAGATACCTTCTTATGTGTATGAGTTTATTATTGATGAATCTGATGAAATGTTACAATCTAGTGGGGATTATAAGAGAGATCGTAGTATGTCTTTCAAATGTTTAAAGTTAAAGATCACATAAGAAAATAAGAAAACACACATTTTCTAAGTGTTTGGAATTAGTCTCTAGCTAGCTTTGTGGCATTTGAAATTTGAAGCTGTGTGGACAAAGAAGCTACCATCGTAACACCTAGTGGGCAACGTCACAATGCTAGTTAAGCTTTGAGGCTCTCTCACGGGACAACAAGGCACTACTAAAATCTAAGGATTACATGACCGTTTTAGACCGCCATAGAAAGCATGCATGACGGTTAAAAAGCTATCATGAAATAGTCTGTTGTGGTACCGAAAAAACTTTCTGTTATGATTTTTACCGTTATAGAATATCGCTAATGGTAGGTATTGATGGTGTTCTACAGGAGGCTACCATGATGGTTTTGGGAAAAAATGGTCATAGAATGGGTAGATCACATGACGGTTTCTATTGACAACTGTCGTGTACTCTTGGTAATTTTTTACCTTACACAATGGTTTTCTATAAAAACCATGGTATAAGGTATAGTTTCCATTATAGTTTTTACTAAAGCCATCATGTGATTGGTCATCATAAAAAAAAAAAAAAAAACCAAAATTTCTAATTTTCTATAGAATGGCCAGTCTCGTGTGTTATCTACTAATACAAGACCCTGATTGTAAAATAATTTATTAACATAAACTATAAAATTTTTAAAATATTATCTATCTACTCTACTTACTATATCTAAGAAATCATGTCCAAAAAATAATTCACACAAACATATACTAAAAATGCTAAAACTAAAACTAAAACCTAAATAATTCATACAAACACATGTAGATTGTAATTTAAACAAACACATATACAAATATTAACTAAGGAACAAATGTCAACATAACTAACATAGAACAACAATAATTCTAACCACAAACTAGATATTAAATAACAAAACTAATGAACAAAAATAAAATAAAATAAAATAACAAATTAATAGAATTAATTTTAAATAAAAACTAATTAGTCTTATTAAACTAAAACTAAATCTAAAGAACATGAAAATAAGAAAAAACAAAAACTAACAAAACTAAGTTACAAAACTAATTAACAAATTATATAACTAAAAATAAGTAATTTACATAAACCCTAGATAATAGCTAGTGAGTTTTAAGTAATGAAAAACAAAAATAATTACTAAGATTTTTATAGAGGATTTTCATCAAACATGTGGTGGGCATCATATATACAAACACATACACGAATACATAAAAAGTATTTAAAACTAAAACTAAAAATAGAACTAAACAGCTAAAACTAATTAATTCACACAAGCCATAAATAATTAAAACTAAAACTATATAAGTAACAACTAAAAACAAAACTAAACAATAAAAAGGAAATGGAATGTTACCAAATGGCAAATGGAGACAACAATAGTTGGGTTAACGGTGACGGTGGGGTAGTGGAGGCAACAAGCTCAAAGAGAAAAACTTTCACAAATGAGGGATTGCTACTAGATCATGGGTCGTGGAGGCCACGGGACTGACGATGGCATGTTGAGTCAAGGCAAAGATGGCGATGACGTTGGCCGTGGCATAGAAAGAGAGAAAAAAAGAGAGGGTTTGAGGGTTGGACTGAGAGGTAGAGTTAGGTTTGGAGAAAGAAGGTTGGGTTTGAGTGTTAATTAAAATAAGAAATAGAGAGAGGTGGACTTTTAAAATTTCTTTGATTGTGGTGAAGGTAGGATTTTAAAACTTCATTGATTATCTTTCACAATGATTTTTACTAAAAACTGCCGTGTAATATGCCAATTATCATGATGGTTTTTTGTAAAAACCATCGTCGAATCTTCTGTTTACTACTACGACGGTTTTTGTGTTTTATATGCACTCTACACATGTTTTCTCCCACTTCAGAGGATGGTTTTTAAGAAACCTTCATTAATTAAGCACCATATATTCTATAATTTCAAATAGTAAGGAGTGCATCATGGGGCCCTGAAGTTGAAGCCACAACATAAATTCAATTTTTGCTGCTATGAAAAAGTTGTGACTTTGTGTTGTTTCGAACTAATTGGCTGTATTCTTTCATTCGAAAAAAACAACATGTTATGAACAACAGTTCTTTTGTAATCGATATATAGTTTCACAAAATTATGCATTTATGTAAAAAGTTGCATAAGTTGTAATGCCTACATTAGTTCATGAAAGACACCCCTTGTGTTTTATTAATACTTCTGTTTTTTTTTTTTTTTTTTTAGATTTCATATCTTATTCTGAAACAACATATGCTGGTAGACATAATTTTCATGGTTTGTTGTATTTTGGGGGTAATTTGCTATAAAGTTTTGTTAGCAAACTTTTGTAATGGGTAAATAAAATAGGTAATGGGGTAAATAAAACATTGAGAAAAGTTCCAATATGCCTCAAACCCTACTATTGTTTCAAGATTTTCTCACTTATATTTTCAGATTTCTACCCACATTCCTCTAACAACCATTGGCTTTGAACAATAAATAGGCTCAATACTAAAAGTTGTTTGTTTTGGAAAAAGTTTTTCATAAAATATACCAAAAGCATGGTAATAGTATGAATCATGCATAACAAAAATTTTCTCAATACTTTTGTAAAATGCTATAGATTATATTAATTTTGAGCATAAACAAATATGCAAATACTTTGCTTACTGGAAGAGAGATGAAGATGAACCAGAATAAGGATTGCAAAGGACGTTCTTTATTTATGAAACTGTCTTCTTGGCCTAGTCCTTGGCATTGGATGGATGTATGTGTGGGTGTAGAAGGAATATGACTCAACTAATTTAAGTTACAAAATAGAAGAATTCTTCTTCTTTTTCTTTCTCTCTTTCTACACGCCTATGTGAGTATTTTTTTGTAGAGTACTCTCAGTCTTTCCAAGACTTGCTAGCATGTTCTAAATGAATAGAAAAGGCCTCTATTTATAGATAACAAGAGAGCTCATCAATTTTTTTAAATCTCTTTTTTTAATTTTAATATCAAATATTTAATTCAAATAAAAGACACAAGTTTTACATTTTTGTACTACCATAGGTGCCACACACACAAATACCCTACTTATGTGTGGTGCCAATTCAAGGAGATGGAGAAGAGAGAATTTGCTTATTACCCAATCTCATTTGTCTCCACATTAAACTTTTCATATTTGAATTAAATCACATTTATTTAAATTGAACATACCAAATATGGAAATTTTGTAAACAAGCTTTGCTAAGTACAAGAGAGGACTTTCCTCTTTGTGTTTGGCACCACACATAGTGGGACCCTCTCACTTTGTGTGCCACATATAGTGAGACCCACCCACAGTGTGAGTTCCAAAATTAATTATTTTATTTTATTTGTTAAACAATCTAATTATTTAACAAATATAAATTAATTCATAATTAATTTATTTTGAGTGATATTTGATTTAACATTCCATAATTGTAAATTAATTATTTAAACCAATAATTCAATTTGTCTAAATAGTGTTTGCAAAGATTACGAGGAACTAATGGACGTATATATTCAAGCTCCAATAAAACCAATATATTAACTAAACACTTTAATTAATATATTACTCTTTTATTAATTCCAACATAACTCCACTAAATACTTGGAATAGCACTCTTGAAATTATAGATATATAATTACTTACTTCTTAGATTTGTCCATTTGTTATAGTCATTAAATATAAGTAGATTCTCTATAAACAATTTGTAATTAAAGCTAGGTAATATCCGTTAACCTCTCTAATTACGTCTATATCTTGGAGTGCTATTGATTCACTAACGAATAATAAATCCATAAATTGGATTCTACTCATAACTCAAGATTAAGATCATCTTATAAATGACCATCGGTCGAGGTGATCAAAACTTGCTACATTTGACAAAAATTATTAGCTGTTTATATCTCATCATGCCTTGATCCTACATAATCTCATTCTGCACAATACACTTATTTAATGACTCACTACATTAATAGTTCAGATAAGATTATTTCATTCTTAATAGAAATGACCTGCACTAGTAGTGCTCAACTAAAGATTTCATATTTTCATTGAATAATTAATTATAACAGTTAGTTATATGTTGCTAGCCATTTTTATTATTATCCTTAAATATTATCTTCTTATATATAACGCTTATGTATAATATTTAAAGTCACATATATAGATAATTATGGATTTTTAATGGTATTCTTAAAGTATTCAAAACACATACATGCAAATATTATGAATAAATTCACTTTATTTGCTTATAAATATGTCCATTTGGAAACATTATATGGTTTATAGGTATCTATCCTAACAAAAGTGATTTAATCTAGACAGCTGAAAGTAAACATACAGAATTAACTACAAAGTATTGCATCCTTTTGACCTCTTCGAAAACAAACTATTTAGATTAAAAGAAGGCAATACTAGAAAGAATTACTAAAAGGCATTACATAGACTAAAAGGTGACAATGCATAATTGATTGCCTATAATTGCCCTCTATAATTCATATTGTATTGCATTACGATTAAATGATCATAATTTAATTCTGTTACATGGTACAATAAGGGGCATAATATTTTTAAACTTTGAACTAGCTCTTCCTCATTAAAAAATCAAATAAATCAAAAAATTTTGAAGTCCTCATTAGTTCAATATCAAAAGAAGAATAATCAATAACAAAATAAAATATTCAGCCACCTTTTCAGTAGTGGTGGTACTTATAACAACATAATTTGGATTGCCCTGCATATCAACCACATTACAAAGAATTAGAATTAAATTTGATGTTTCAATTATAGGTACTAGTGCATGTTCAAGAATCTTCCACATAGAATTGATGTATATCTTACCTGATGTCATGAGTTTTCTATTATTCTTTTATTTTTTGCATCATAATTCATAGCTCAAATGACAATAATGCTGTCACGCCTTGGAGTACGGGAAGTGAGGTGGTGGGTTAATTAAGTTAATTAGAAAGAAATTTAATTAAAACACAAGTTTAAGAATTTAATTAATTATGAAAAATATGATAATCTAAAATCTTTTTAAAACAAATATTTATAATGTTTAAACAAAAGAACATAACAAGGTGAAATTAAAATAATAAAGAAAGAGAAAACACGTGTTGGGTCCCACCGACCCACGACTTATGCACACACATAGTATCGACAATAATTAAATTACAACCATAGTCCAAAACAAAAAGAAAGATTAAAATAATACATGCCTTGATTTTTATGATTCAAATAACCTACATGGCTCTTTTGTTGCTCGTAGGTCTACTTAACGGACCCTTCTTCGATCCTAAGCTGTACTCCACCTAGGGCAAAAAGGTTTTGAAAACAAATAAATTGTGAGCGATAGGCTAAGTAGGACTATACTTTTAAAAACAAACAAATAATTTAAAGACCAAATTTATTTTTCAAAGAAATAGTTAGAAAATAGTGTTAAATAAATAAATTCATTTAAACAAGTCTTATTAAAAATAGTTCATCCAGAAAGTACCTTTCATCTTTCTTGGGCAAACCATAGATATCACTACCAAAGTGGCCTAGCTAGGTTTTGGGACTTGCCCCCAAGGTCGCACACTACACGACCTGATCTCTGATATGGCATTATGCCCATCTATGTGTTTCTATTATTATTTAAAACCCATTTACCGAGTTTATTCATTTATGTTCATTATGTGGTTCATTATGAAATCACTTCATTCTACTTGTTTTTTTTTTAAATAACCAATAAAAGTCCCTTTTCAATCGATCAGTGAAAACATTTTGATAAAAATCCTTTTGAGGCCAAAATCATTTAAAACTAGGTTACCAAGGAAGAGGGGTAGAAGTCCTACCTCAATATTGGTGCCAGTGTCCCACACCGTAGTCTCGGTCTGCTACACGTTAGCTCCGCAGAACCACAAACAACCTTAAATAGGAACTAGGCTTATCAGTATTCATCTTATGATATCCTATGTTACTAAACTATCTCATGGTGTCCTAGTGTGCCATTTAAGTATATAAAATCATATTATAAAGTTGAAATCTCAATCGGGGTTCAAAATGGTGAAAACGGGTGAAAAAGGACAAATTTTCACTATGCTTAGTCGGCCTGTCTATCTCCCTGGTTTGGCCTGCCGAACTGTGTAGTTCAACCTGCTGACAGATTAGGTCCGACCTGCTGAAATTTTTCAGGTTTGGCCTGCTAGTCATATGAATCCGGCCTTTCGAACTTTAAATTTAGAAAAGTTTTGAAATTTAAAAACTAACCTCGGATCGAAGCTTTAAATCGAGTTTATAACCATCTAGACATGTTCTTGAGCCTCCAATTCGTTAAAAAACCAGAGCTTCAATTCAATATTTTTTTTAATTAGAGAGAGAAAAGAAAGAGAGAGACACAGAAAGGAGAAAGACGAGAGAAGGAGAGTGAAAGGAGAGAGAGTGAAATGAGAGTGAGGAGAAAAGAGAGAGGGAGGGTATAAATAGAGGGAGAGGTTAAAAAAGTAAAAGGGAGAGAAAAATCAATGAAAGAAGACTGTGTACCATTCACAGTTTTGAAAATGGACGTGGTTGGTATTTGACAAATTGTTTTATTTCAAAATTCAAAATAACAAATAAAAATAATTAAAGGTAATTAAAAATCATTAAAATATTCAAAAATAACATTAATTTAGAACTTTTATAAAACAATCAAATTAAGTTTAAAACATTCATCATGGCACACTAATCCACCATTTCATGCATTAATAACACTTAATTAAATTCGGGGTGTTAGACATACTAGCTATAAGCAACTTTGTTGTTGTTGTTGTTGTTCTTGTTCTTGTTGTTAAAAAAAAAAGAACTTTCCTTTAACCTGTTGTTTAGCAGAGTGGTACTAACCACGGTTCCCACTATAAACTCCGTTATAAGCAGTGTAAAGCTCTCACATGCTACAGTAACAATAAAAAAATTGCTACAGTGTAAAGTTTTCACTTGCTACAGAAAAAGTGGTTCTAACCAACGGTTTTCGCCACCTTTCCAAACTCCACATAAGTGGATAAAATGATTGCTTGGATTGTTTATTCGCACACCAAATACTTGTACTTTTTTTCTTTTTAGAGGTGGTACACGAAATGCGTACATATTACAATTGTTATCTTGTTTTCCACATTTTTTTTTCACATAAGCACACACATAAAAATATATATGCCGTATCAAATCAGCTAGATAAATAAAAAATGCTAATAGAGGAATCACATTTATGCTTTTGATAAGACAAAACCTACTTTTTGTTTCCCTTTTTCTTTTTTTTTCCCCCTCGTTGGACTTCCTTCTTTTTATTTGGACTTCCTTCTTCTTATTTATTGCATGCTTAAACAACCCAAAGGCAGTAGCTGTCACTCGGTTAGCAGATTAATTTTCGCAACTTGCCAGATGAAGATAGGAAGAAATTTCATGCAGATTCTAGTTGAGATTCTAATTTATTTTCCTATACTAAATAAGTTTCCTTTATACTTTGTTTTTTATTTTTTATTCCGTTTGTTTTCTTTTTCTTTTTTTTAGTTTTCTTAGTTTATTTGTTTTTGTTTTTGCTTTTTTTTGACTATTTATTTATTTATTTTTTTTTTTTTGAATCTTTTTTTTTTTTTGACGTGCTATTGGGAAACATATGCTTTGAGAATTCCGAAATTCGCATATCTTCAATATGCTTAGCCAGCCAGTTATTGTAGCCTTTTTCTACCCTTTCTCATCTTCTTTTCTTTTTTTTTTTTAATGAGTTTTACTTTTTTCTATAACCTTTTTTGCTATGTTATTTGATTATTTGTTTACATAAAATTAAATGACGATATGTACACACTCTCAATCACTACAACAAATTTGAGATTATATGACCTTCATTTAACGACTGTTTCTCAAAAACCGTTGTGAGAAGGTAAAAAAAACGTGATGAGTTACGCCCGTGAATACGAAAACAGTCGTGGTAAGTGTGGGAGCTACCACAACACTTTTTTAAAAAACCTTCATGGTAGCTTAAACTTACCACGAAAGTTTTTTAAAAAACCGTCGTGGTAGCTCACTACTAGAATCTTGAGAATATACAACCCTTATTTAACAATGTTTTTTCAAAACCTGTCATGGTAAAGAGAGATAAAAATGTAGAGAGTACGCCTGAAAATATGAAAACCATCGTGTTAGTGTATGGAACCTTTCACGACAGTTTTTAATAAAAACCGTCATAAGTTAATTCAGGCCGGGGATTAAAAATTTCGAATAAGGAACCTTTTACAATCGTTTTTATAAAAACTATCATGAAAGGTTTCGCATCTTGGCGAGAGCTTAAATTTGGACGAGGGATTAAAAATTTCAAATATAGGACCTTTTATGATGGTTTTTATAAAAATCGTCATGTAAGGTTAAGGGACCTATCACAACGGTTTTTATAAAATCCATCGTAAAAGGTTCCACATACTAAAAATTCTGAATATCGGGACATTTCACAATGGTTTTTATAAAAATTGTCATAAAAGGTTCCGATGTTGGTGCATGCTTAAATTTGAACGGGGGACTAAAAATTTCAAATATGGGACCTTTCATGACGGTTTTTATAAAAACCATAGTGAAATTTTCTGCATCTTGGTGCATGCTTAAATTTGGATAGGGGACTAAAAATTTCAAATATGGGACCTTTCCTAATGGTTTTTATAAAAATTGTCATGAAAGGTAAATTTGAGTAGGGGACTAAAAACTTCGAAGATGCGACCTTTTACGATAGTTTTTATAAAGACCGTCATGAAAGGTTTTACATACTAAAAATTTTGAATATCCAGACCTTTCATGATAGTTTTTATAAAAACCATCACAAAAGGTTCCGCGTCTTGGCGCATGCTTTAATTTGGGCAAGAGACTAAAAATTTCAAATATGGGACCTTTCACGATGGTTTTTATAAAAATAATCATGAAAGTTTCTACATCTTGGCGCATGCTTAAATTTTGACGAAGGACTAAAACTTTTGAATATGCGGACCTTTCACGACGGTTTTTATAAAAACCATAGTGAAAGGTACACATGCCACCTTTCACGATAGTTTTTATAATAACCGTCGTGAAAGGTTCCGCCTTACATTTCACGATGGTTTTTATAAAAACCATCGTGAAAGGTTCCACATATTCAAAACTTTTAGTCCTCCGCCCAAATTTAAGCACGCGCCAATGCCATGGCCTTCCTTATTTATTCAAAAATTCTCCAACTCAAACCCTTTCTAACTCTTAAACCCGCTTCTCTCTCCCCTTTCTCTCTCTAACTCCTCCCCCCATGGCCTAGCCACCGACAAACCTAGCCACCCATGACATTCCATGGACTTTCACATTCTCCTATCACTCTCTCCACGACCCCACCATCATTTGACCCAACCCCCAACAAACTTTGTTGCCATTCGTCCTTGTCCCTTGACATTCCACTGACTCTACTATCGTTTGACTCCTCCCTTGACGTTCTTCCTACTCCACCGCTATTGGTAAATTTCAAACCAGTAGTTTTACTTTTAGGGTTATAGTTAGTTCTAAACTTATAATTATTTCATTATTTTAGTGTTATTTAGCTTTAGTTTTTGTTTTAATATGACTTACATTACTTTGTTTTTTGCCATTTAGTATGTGTTATATGTATTTGTGTTTCAAAAACTTTGAACAACATTTAACATTTTGACGTGAGAATAGGTTACCTTTTATGTGTTTGTGATGCCTAAGTATTATTGTGATGCCCACCACATGTTTGATGAAAAGCTTCTATGACTATGTGTTTGTGTTTGTGTTTGTGTTTTAGTTAATTAGTTTTATTTTCAATATTTTTGTTAATTCTATTTATTTTTGTTATCATTTCTTTACCTCACACATAAAGACTTGGACTTAGACACCAAAAATCCATCAACTCTTGTGCAAGCATACAAAGAGTATATGACTTTGCAATGTAGATATATATATATATATGATTTTGTAAAAAATTTATAGTTCAATGTAATTATGTAATTATGAAGTTAGGGCATTGAATTAATAGTGAAAATATGGGACTATTCATATTATGAGAAACCAAAAATTTTGGTTTTTTTTTTAGTTTCAGACCAACTTTTTCACGATGGTTTTTATGAAAACCGTCATGAAACAAAGCCTTACACGACAGTTTGCATGACGGTTTTCTTAAAAACCGTCATGTAAGCTTAGCCTTATACAACGGTTTTTATAAAAACCATCATGTAAGATTAGTGTAAGGCTAAGCTTACACAACAGTTTTCATGAAAAACGTCGTGTAAGCTTAGCATTTCATAACAGTTTTTGGTGAAAACCATCATGGTAGCCTCATCCTAAGATCCTAGAACCCACCAAAATAAGGATTCCACGGCAGTAAAAAACCATCGTGAAAAGTTTTGTTGATACTACGACGCACGATTATACGATTGTTTTTTAACCATCGTGAAAACATACTATGACGGTTTTAAACAGTCATGTAATCTATAGTTTCTACTAGTGAATGAAGATTCTGTTATCTTTATCTTGTCTGGTGAACAAGCATAGAAAAAATTAGGAGGCACTCTAGCTAGCTAGCCATCACTTAAAAAGTTAAGCAAATGTGCTATTCCTAGGGAATAGCGGTACTCAAAGTCAATATGCTCGATCATATATACACACACACATACATATATAGACATGCATGTTGATACATTTCACATCTAGAAACCACAGGTAAATTATTAATATTCGATGATAGTATTTTTATAAAACCGTGGTTGAATTTACTATACCTAGAAGCTACCCTGGTATGCTACTAGTTGTATGCTGTGACTGTTTAAAAACCGCCACCATATGTTTTGGGCATATGGTAAATGGCTTTTTGGACTGTTTGTTCTACTGGTAGATTTACATCATTATTTTATGTACCCTTCTTATGAGCTTTTTATAGATCTTAATTTCATTACTTATGCCTTTCAGACAAAAATGAGATGGAAATAAGAAATTTAGAAGGAAAATGGAAATAAGAGAAGAGGCCTTGCAAGCCTAAATAATAGAAGAAATAAAAATGAGGAAAAGAAAATCAGCCTAACAAAAGTAGCACACAAATAAGAAAAATAAAAAAATAAAAGAAAAACTATAAAGAAGCAACCATTGAGAAAACAAGATTATTTTCTCAATTTCAATCTTTTCTCACTTTTATTTCTAATTAGCGTAGATGATTTTTTATTTCTAGGATTCTTTGCTAATTTTTTTCCCCAAGATTTCAGGTTATGTCACTTTTTCGTAAGAACATGAAACTGTTGGGGTTGGTGCCTTATAAACAACGACATTACACATATTGTTAATTAGAAACATTGGTATATTACATAGGTGACGATATATTGGACCGGTTCAATAGTTGAATTAATTTGGTTAATAAATCCGTTTGTCTACATTGTGTCTCAATCATAAAATGACTAATGGGCCCTATTCTTAACTTATATCTATTAATGTACCAAAGGGTAACATCTTGATTTAATAATGGTACACATACCGGTACATTTGAGACATGACTCTTGATTCACATAGATATGGAATCCATAGCTCTTTTGTAAAGTTAATGATGTTCTCTTATATGCATTATCCCATAATTGGAAGATTGGTGCACTCAATACGTAGGTGTAACCGAATGGTATACTATTTATGAATAGTAATGGAATGTAAGATAAAAATAATTGGGAATGTAAAACATAATTTATCCTTAAGCCGATTTTGAATATCCTATAGGGATGTGACACATTATGATATATTGTTGCCAGTTAGCTTATTGGAACTTTGTAATTTTATATATTCAAGAGTGTAGCTCTAAGCTTTTAGTGGAGTAGCGTTAGAGCTGATAATTATAAAACATGTACCAGGGTTATATTATTTTATAATTATAGGAGCTTGATTTATGTATGACCATTGGATTCCTTTGCTAGCTTAAATATATCCTACAATGATGCGACATGTTTTTCTCACATATCAATGATTTGTGTTAATTATTTGATTGGCTAAAATTCGATAAGAGTGGATTTAATAATTTATGTTAGTTTATTGGTTGAACTAATTTTATGTTGAATTATTTGGATAATATTTTATATATTATAGGATTATTTATATATGACTGTTTTAATCAGATAACTTCTCTATTTGGTAATTTGAATTAAAACTGAGGCTCTATATAAGATTCCCACCTAAAAATAAGATATTCTAAGGATTTCAAATTATCGCAAGTTCGACAAGCTGATGGTTAAGTTCAGTAGGCTAATAGAGCAAGTTCGACAGGCTAATTGCAGGCCAATCTCCCAGATTGGCTTGCTGGACATGTGATAATCTAGTTACGCATTTTTGATGCATTTTTTATTAAAAGTTGATCCAAACTCAAATTTTGAAGCCTAATCTGATAAGATTTAATCCCAAATTTGACCACTATAAATAGGGGTGAGATTTTTTTTTTTTTTTTTGTTATTTGGATCGTTTGAGAAGCATAGAGCAAGCACTCTAGTGAGAGAAACTTTGAAACTCCCTAAGAGCGTTTATTCAACATCAAGAATTTTAGCTCTAGGTATTCTCAAGTGGTTAGAAGGAGAGTCATCATAGGAAAAGCTGTACGACATGGGACCACCCGTACTCTAATCATGTATAGAGAATGACAAAGAAAACCAGTTGGTTGAGGCTCTTTTGGAACATTCTTTTCTTCATGGATTTCTGTTGACTTTGGTATATAAAATAGGTGCATAAGATCTGTCATTAATTTATGTATTTAGCATGTCAAACTTGTAATTCTAAAAATACTGTGATTTAAAATTTTTAAAATTCTGCTGCGTATTACTTTCCAACACGTCCATAATAAAATTATGAGTTAATTATTAATTAGAGAATTATTGAAACTCAAGAATAAAGATATAATAAGAGATGTGAACATAAATTGAATCTAGTCCTTATTATGAACTATTCATAGATGATTGACTGAAATGTAATGATTATATCAATACACTACTCATTGATTTTCTTTGAGTAATTTTTACTATAATTTTAAGAGTTTAGCTTTAGGTTTTTAGTGAAGCAACACTGAAACTAATAAACTTGACATATTAATTAAAGAGTTTAATTAATTGTCAAATTTGTTGGAGCTTGAATTATAGGTCTATAGATCCCCAAAACTACCTCTATAACATTGTATTGGATTTAATGCATAGAATGAATCATACATATTTGATTTGGAATTACTAAATTTTGAATTAATTATTTCACACCTGAGTGACATAGAAAAATATTCTCTGTAACACATAATACAATTGACAAAAATTGTCACATTTAACTTAGCATTAGTTAATTAATTAATTGATTATATTTAATTAATGAGATTAATTAAATATGTTTTAAATTAATTAATTAAGAATATTAGAATAACAAGATTATAATTTTAATTTTGCACGTGACACATGTGTGGTGGGACCACATTTTATCTATTCTAATATCGACACAGAATTAAATAATTAATTAATTAATTTAAAATTGATTCTTAAATAAATATGATTTATTTTTGAATTTAAATACATATATGATTTATTTAAATTAAATTAATATATATATGCACGAAAATCACATAATTGGTTCATCTGATATTTTGTATATATATATATATATATATTTTATATTCATGTGTATTATTGATTTGCTTTTAATTTTGAATGATATATATAGATTTGCTTTTTTCTTTCTTAATCCAAATTCATTATATATATTTTCATATATATTTATTCACGTACTATCAAGTATGTGTTTCATTAAAAAAAAAAGTAAGTAAACGTGAAAGTGCTTTTAAAGCATCTCCTTCATATACCTTATGCGGGTGTATATGATTCACCCACTAAAGAGTTTAGTAGGTGGTTCTTCAGTTATAAAATTAAAATTAATTAAAATTAATAATTAGTTGCTCAGTTATAAAAAGAAAGAGATACCAGTTATCTCAAGATTTGTAGATATGATCTTTTTTTAGAGTATCTAGGGAGAAAAATTGATAGTTTTTTCTTTAAAAAAATAGGTTTGTTATCTCATGTATTGAGTACATAACCGATCTAGAAAAAGTATGAGATTATTCATTCTTGTAGTTTGACACCCACTCTTTATTCCATTAGTGTAGAGGCTTAGATTAGAAATCATGGTATCAAAAAAGAAAGCTAAGATATCCTAATAGGTCATCAAAAGGTTAGAATCAAATTCCATTAAGCCTTCTATATTTAATTAAAATTATATAACTATTCCCAATGAATACAATTTTTAAAAAAATTTTGTTTGTCGATCGATCCATTTCTTTAACTGCGTTTTCACTTTAAAACTAACAAATAGCATCAGAGTGCATTATAGCATATATAATTTTAATAAACATGATTTTGTGTTGACAATTTCATGTTCTTGATGCATGTTTATAGGCACTTTGTGTTTTTGCAATTTTTGGTCATGTGATGAATAATTAATTCATAGATGGATTTTTAGTCGTTAATTATAAGGTCCTTTCAGATTGGTAATTTTAATTTCTTTTTTATTAGATCAAATTTGTGTAAACACATAAGCAGGTATAGGCTTTTTTGTAATTTATTATTATAATCATTATTTTTCTTTTTCCATTTTTCCCCATCTGCGATCACGTGAAAGTGGAAAGTGCACCATTATTTAATTTTTTTTCTCAACCACTTTTTTCTCCCACCTATAACATGTGAACATTTCTAAATGCCATTAAAAGTGCACCAAAAATACATGTAACATAAAGTGCATGTACAGTAGAATGAAATAAAGAAAACTACACCTGACATATAGTGAAAAATATTTTATCGACATCCACAAAACTGCTACGGCTCAGCTTGAGCTTTGCCAGAGCTCGGCCTTAAGCCATCGCAAGGCTTGATGGCACTCGGCCTTGAGTGCTGTGGCCTTCCATGGTGAGCCAGCGAGCAGCAGCAAACCAATGACAGCAAGGTTGTTCTTAGTTGTTGCTGTCTCATGGAGAAGGCTCAGCCGCTGCTATTCTATCTAGTACAGTCTACCACAAATAGAGCTGGGAATTATGTTGTCACAAGAAGACCTTGTAATTTTTTATCTCAATTTTTTTCTTGGGTTGTAATTTTATTATCCAAAAAGATTCGGTCAAAAATCCATTATTTATTTTTATGTTATTATCTTATGTGATGATTATGGTAACATGTTCATGCATTATAATATGTCATCTAGGAAAGTACCCACTTATAGTTATTGTAACATGACATACATACACTTGCATAATATTTATATTGTATAAAGTTGTTTATAAAATGATTTAATATTTGTCGGAATTAATTTACTTATATTAAAATTAATTCGGTTGATTTTATAGCATTTTATTTTATTAATCAACCAAATAATGTGATTTTAGTTTTAATAGTTAAACCTTAGTAAAATTCACATTAATGCTAAGTTATCTAATTTTAAATTGCTTAATGTTGGGTGGCATAGATAATTCATAACAAATTTAGTTTTTTAGAAAATCTTGTAATTTATCTAAGTGTAAATAAGATGGGATTCTATTGACATAAAACTAAAACCTAGTAATTAAAAATTGATTTTATTTACTAGATTTATGAAAGATGGGATGTTTTATAAGATAAAACACATCATTTTAAATTATTAGCACAACATTGTGAGTTTCAGGTGACGTCTTGCGACGCTTTGATTTTTCCTCTTTATGGAGGGTATCCATTTAAATCAATAACAAGGTCTCTTCCAAGAGATAGGATTTTATAATGCATTCCAAAATTGACCTACCATATAGTGGCAATTTAGCATTAAGTTATTAGAATATGAAATAATAGGTTACACTCATAAAGAGACAATTAATTTGTTAATTGTATCTTGACCAAAATAAACAGTTATTAATAAAAATAGAAAATATAAGATATTTTCAATATACTTATTAATTGAGAATGTCTCAATTCAATTTATAAATAATTTGACCTACCCTATAGTAGCACTTTATTTATTAAAATTGAATAATCGTAGAATTAGTAAAATCTTTTATGTGTTTTTCCATATACATCATGCATTATGTTTACTATTTCAAAGCATATATTTATAGTGTTTATGCAACCGTTTGACTTATGTCATTTATTTATTTATTATAGCAACAATGTCTAATGCAATTATCATTATTCTCTCAAATTAAAATTTAATTGGAGATAATTTTGTCAAGTGGAAGAGTAACATGAATTTTGTACTTATTTACAAAAACTTCAAGTTTGTCTTGACGGAGGAATGTTGATGCCTACTGCTAATGCCTCTCATAATGTAGGAGAAGCATATGATAGCTGGATTGAGGCAAATAATAAGACTTGTTGCTTCCTTTTGGTTGGCATGTTTAACGTGCTTAGGATGAAGCATAAAAGCATGGAGACTGCTTATGAGATAATATAGTCTCTACAAGACATGTTTGATGAACCTTTTGAAAAGGCACATCATGAAGCAATAAAGGCTATGATGAATGCCAAAATGAAGGAAGGGTCCTTGATCAAAGAACATGTTCTTAGCATGGTTAACTATTTCCATGATGCCTAGGTAAACAGGGCAGTGATAGATCAAATAACAAAGGTGGGGATGATTTTGGAAACCCTCTCCCCTCTGTTCCTTTAGTTTAAGAGCAACTATTTTTTGAACAAGCCGAAATATAACATGACTGAGTTGCTTTATGAGTTACAAACTTTTGAGTCTATTTTGAAAGAAAAGAGCAAAGAAGGTGAGGCAAATGTTGCTGAAGCTCAAACATGCTCTTTTGCTAAAACGAATAGAAAGAGGATGAATAGAATTGAAGGAAGTGGTAAGTCTAAGAATGGAGGAAAACTTATGATAAACAAGAGCCTCAAAGGAAAAGAAGCCCAAAAGAAAGTGTTTCCACTATAGTGCAATTGGGTACTAGAAGAGAAACTATAGGAAGTATCTTTAGGAGCTCAAAGAAAAGGAAAACAATAGTAAATCATATTTACTTGTTTTAGAAGCTTGTTTAGTTAAAGACAATACTTCACCTTGGACAGTTGATTCAGGGACAACAAGTCATGTTTATTCTTCTTTATGGATGTTTAGTTCGTTAAGGTAGCTTACTTACAAGAAGAGTGAGAACAGAAGCAGTTGTTTCGACAAGAGCAGTGGGGCTTGTCAAACTTTTTTTTAAAAATAGGTTTTTAATGTTGGACAATGTTTATTATATTCCTAGTTTCCATAGAATTTGATTTATGTTTCTAGGTTGTTTGAACAATTGTTTAATGTATCTTTTAATGGTAATTATATAAATATTTCTAGAAATGATTTGGATATTTGTTCTGCACATCTAAAAAATCGGCTTTACATTTTAAGGCCCAACGAAAAATCACTACTCAACAACCACAACCCAAAAGGCAAAACATATCTATGGCACCTTATGTTAAGTCATGTTAACTTTGATAGGATTAACAGACTAGTGAAGGATGGTCCTTTAAGAGAGCTAAAAGTTAGTTTTCTACTAATTTGTGAATCTTGTCTTGAAGGAAAAATGACTACAAGGCCTTTCTCAACAAAAGGCAAAAGAGCCAAGGAACCACTTGAGCTAATACTTTTAGGCGTTTGTGGCCCATTGAATGTACATGCATATGGCGGTTATGAATACTTTGTCACATTTATTGACAATTATTTGAGGTATAGATACATGTACCACATGCAAAGGAAATTTGAGACTTTTGGACAGTTCAAAGAATTCCAAGCGGAAGCTAAAAAGCAATTATGAAAGTTGGTGAACGCTCTTCGATTTGATTGAGGGAGGGGGGGGGGGGGGAATACGTTGATATTGAGTTGAAGGATTATTTCATAGAACATGGTATTCTATCATAAGTCACTGCACCTAAAACACTGCAATAAAGTGTTGTTAAGAGAATAAATCAAACATTGCTTGATATAGTGAGATCTATGCTAAGTTATTTTTCATTACCCAATTCAATATGGGGATATAACATGGTTCCATCTAAATCTATTCCAAAAACACCCTTAGAGTTATGGAATGTTCGTAAACCTAGTATACGATATATTCATATATGGGGGTGTCCAGCACATTTGTTGAAAGGAAAGACCGAAAAGCTAGAACTATGTTTTGAAGTATGCTTGTTTGTAGGATACCCAATGTGAAAAAAATGAGGTTTGTTTTATAGTCCACAAGAGAAGAAGGACAAGATGAGGGGACCATATCTCTAGATAAGAATGTCATACCACTTCGACCTAATGGGAGGGTTGTGAGACCACTTGCTTGCTATAGGGAAATTGGAGAAATACATGTTGCTATCTCAAATAATAGTGAGAATAATCCATTGACATATCATTATGCAATGCAAGATTCTGAGAAAGAAAAATGACTAGAGGCTATGAACCTTGAAATAGAGTCTATGTACTCTAGTTCAGTCTTGAAACTTATAGATCTACCTGAAGAGATAAAACCCATTGGTGCAAATGGATCTACAAGAAAAAAAGAGGAGCGGATAGGAAAGTTAAGACTTTCAAAGAAGAGTTGACTATGAAGAAATTTTCTCACATGTAACTATGCTTAAATTCATTCGTATTCTTTTAACCATTGATGCATGTCTTGATTATGAGATATGACAAATGGATGTCAAGACTACCTTTTTGAATAGCAATCTTGAGGAAGGCATCTATATGGTGCAACAAAAAGGGTTCATGGTCAAAGATCAAGAGAAAAAAGTTTACAAGTTGTAAAGGTCCATCTATGTGTAACGCCCCCTTATAGACGTCATAGATGTCGTTACATTCATCCTTATTATCATTATTTAAGAAAAACCATTTAAATAAAGTAAAGTTTATTAAATATATCCCAAGATCCATGCATACAATTTTTTTTTAAAACTAAATACAAATATTTTAGAACCTTTTATATTTATTTAAATAGTTTATCAACACCAAAATAATAAGAAAATATTTATTTAAAACAACCTTTAAAATCTACTTTAACAGTTTGGTAGGCCATACTCTAGACACTGACAGGCTGAACATGACTGGTAGTCCAAACTTCAACCACCGATAAGACGTCTAAGCTCTGCAAAACTGGGGTTACTTAGATCGACAAGCCGATACAGGGAGATCGACAAGCCGATACTAGTATCATCAGTCCAATCAATAATGATTGGAAGGTCGATCATCTACAAAATACAGAAAACATAAAACAACTCCTATTACATCAAAATGCAGAAAGTAAACATATAAATAATAAAAAAAAAAAAACATAGTTCATAAACTTTAAAATTCTTTCATGGTGTTCTTC
Organism: Artocarpus hirsutus; assembly: GCA_946598075.1. Lineage (NCBI taxonomy): Eukaryota > Viridiplantae > Streptophyta > Magnoliopsida > Rosales > Moraceae > Artocarpus > Artocarpus hirsutus. The sequence continues at coordinate 4,782 of CAMOHE010049812.1, read as the reverse complement.
TATTTTCAATCCATCGTTCCTTACTCACACGCCCGCTCTTGTTCTCCACCTATTCCATGATCCTCTTACCTTTGTTTGCAACATGATCATAAACAAAGTAAGCAAAAACATGGTAAGTACACTTTCCTATCTCACAACTTAAGACATTTTACGAACACCTTTATGCAACATCATAATCATAGTCGTCATTATCAACATAGTAGTGCACTTGGCACCATTTCATATGGAACATGTATTTTATTATATTATCCATATTAAAACTTCATTCGTTTTATTTTTGGGGCCTAGGTGTTCCACCATTATCATCATCATAGGCACGTCGTCATGAGAGAATAGGGGTAACTAATTCCAAACTAAAAATGATAAGTCCAACTTTGGACATCATAAACATTAACATGGACATAAGGTGTGCAACACTTATTTAGGTGATACATATATACATGTATATATATATATACTTTTAATTTTGAAATATCTCATCATCAAAACATGCATAAGCCTTCTTGTGCATCAAAACTTTCAAAATAAAACATTAAATAAAATCATCATAGAAATCATTATAAAAATTATGACAACCTATAAACATGTAAATACAGTACCACAAAAAGTCTCATTGTCAAATAAATTCATTTGTTCATACAAATAGGTTGCACAAGCAAGAAGTTTAAAGTTCATTAATTTAATAGCCATAAAGACCATTCAAGAACTCATCAAATATTCGTCAAATCACCATGAAATTTTCTAAATCATAACCTAACATATGTATGAATATTTCCACAAAATTTCATTCAGATCATAGTTTGTTTGCCCCTTGAACATAGACTACATTTTTGTAAAACCTAACCGATTAGCAACAGTCTGATCATGAGTGGCAAAGAATAGAAATTCAATATCTCAACATGGAAAACTCCAAATGACATGAAATTTTGCGGAATATTATATAACATACATAGATATCATATTAAAATTTCACAGCAAACAGACATTCGTATGCAAAGTTATTAGGGTCTGATTAAAGGGAGAATACAATTTCAGAAATAATCTAGAATGAGTTTCTTAACTTAAAACAATTCTTCTCAAGTTTTCCTTGAATTTGTCTAAGTGAAAACCCAATATTTTCATTCAATTATTTGCAGGAAAAATAAGGGAGAGAAGGGGAAGAAAAACATTTATGGGGGAAAAGAGTGTCTGAGAAAATTTTAGAGAAGGGGAGGAGAGAAAATGATTTTTGAGAAAGAGAAATATATTCATGAAAACTAAGAATGATGTGAAAAGAAAATAATCTTCTCTATATTTGAAGCAGATTTTCTTTAAAAATAAGGGGGTATACGTATAGGATGGGGAAAGATAAGGAAAAACTCCAAGATTCGCTCTAACTACTAAATCTTATCTTTTCAAATTAAGAAACCTTATCACAAAAATAAAATCTTTTCTTTTAAAAAGTCAAACCTTCCCTAATCATGGATAAGGAAACAGATAAAATATATCCATTTTTTAGAATTTTCTCAACAAAGTAATTATCAAAGCCACAATTTCGAGAATTATCTGCTGACTTCTTGTCAACAACCTTTGGCCTACTGATTACTCTAGATCAGCCTACCGAAGTACCACATTCAAACACGTTATTAAAACATTAAATGTTTATCATAGACACATTATAAGTGACATAAACACCTCGAGCACATCAATTGCACATGACAGTCACTTGTCAGAATACTTAAAATAAGATGGTTAGTAACATTATTTGATAAAGAATATACTTAACGTCGTTAAATATCCAACATTAATCATTACATGAAAAATGATAGGTGTTATAGTTAAGCCTAGCAAGAGTAGAAGGTTGGTTTGGACGAGTGTCCACAGGGTTTGAAGGACGCCTAGCGATAGAATAAAAGTACCTCTCAAAGTCTAAGGCTTTTTGATAAACAAAATCTATGTCAAGAAGGTTGTGGACTTGAGTCCATGCCTAATGTGAACTCTTAAGCCATTTACTAACCTAGTAACTAGAACCCATTGTTTGTCATTAACTTGACATTGAAACATTTCCTCAAACTTCGATATATATTAATGAACAATGGAAGTACTTTGCCTATGATTGTGAAACTATGAGAAAAGACCACTTATATAGTACCATAAGACATACTTGTTTCTCAAAATATCTCTCATTTCGTCCCATGACAAAATTGGTGCTTGAAATCTAAGCTCAACATTTCTCATGATCATTTTACAAAAACATTTGGCACTACCCACTAAGTTTATTCTAGCCATACTAAGATGTTGATCATTAGTCAAGTGATACAAATCAAAATACTTATCCATCCCAATCTAAAAATACAATCGAATCTAACCTACCATCAAATTCTGTAGCTGTTAGACATGTATGCCCTAAGGAGTAAAAATGTAATGAGTTTTTGAGACATTTTTATCAATAAAGAATTCATTTATTATTTATATACCAAATCTTGTCCTCTTTACATTCATATTTGTTGAATGTATGATAAGCAAACAATAGTCTGAGACTGTCGGTCTAAACTTTTAAGTATTGGGCATATGATGGACAGATTATGCAGAAGACATGATTCTTAAGGTGACAGTATAAAACATAAGATCCGCAATCGAGGGAATAAAGTTAGGCGCTTTATTCATGTAAAGATTGTTATGTTGTCTATATCCCTATTGGGAGATGGTTTGTCTTGACCATCGGAGGTAGACTCCATGAATAGAAACATTGACACATCGTCATAGGTGACGATGTGTTGGATCGGGACATAAAGTGAATTGATTTGGATTAATAATTCTATCTTGGCAAATCGATTCACTTTAGACAATCATTTGTATTGCATCTTAATCCTGAGATGACTAGTGGGCTCGTTATCTTGACTTGTGTCTTTTGATGTACCAAAGGGTGACACCCACATCTTAATAGTGGTATGCATGCCGGTACATTGGAGGCATGACTCTTGATGACGTAGACCTGTTATTCATAGATATGGAATCCATAGCTCCTCTTTAGGAGTAGTGATATCCTCTTATATGCATTATCCTGTAATTGGAAAACTAGAGCGCTCAACCATTTAGATACATAGGTGTAACCGAATAGTATACTGTCTTTAGATGGCGAGTTTTTCGATGGTGAGATAATGGAATGTAAGATAAAAATAATCTGGATGGTAAGACAAAACTTGTCCTTCAGCCGATTATGGATAATCCTATGGGGAAACGATACACTATGACATGTCATAGAGACTTAGCTATACGGGCTTTGTAATTCTATAGAGTTCGAGAGTGCAGCTCCAAGCTTTTAGTGGAGTAGCGTTGGAGTTAATAATCATGAAATGTATATCTAGGATATTGGGTTTCATAATTATCAGGAGCTTGAACTATATAGGTCCACTTGGTCTCCTTTGCTAGCTCAGAAAATCCTATAACGATACGGTGTGCTTTTACAATAATTGGTGACTTATGTCAATTTATTAGATTGGTTGAAAATTTAGAAGAATCAAATAATTCATGTCTGTTTTTCGGTTGAATTAATTTTGTGAACAAAATTAATTCAAGATAAACTTGTTGAATTATTGGGGTCAGATAATTCTTATCTGTTTATCAGTTGATTTAATTTTGGATAAATTAAATCAAGATAAACTTGTAGAATTATTAGGAATCTATTTATTTTCTTAGAGATATCTAGATAAAGTTATTTTAATTAGATAACTTCTCTATTGGGTTATTTGAATTAAAACTGAGGCTTTATCCTATAGAATCTCGGGTGAAAAATAAAAGATTTGCGTGATTTTTATTTCAGCAGTTCAGCATGCCGATCCTAAAGTTCAGCCTACTGATTAGGCAAGTTCAGCCTGCCTATGAAAAAGTTTGGTTGCCTATGACAAAGTTCAGCCTGCCTATGCGCGAATCAAAAATCGCGCGTTTTCATGCATTTTTATGCGTATCTTATCCGATATTGACCCGAATTTGATTCTGTTTTGAATTTTTGAGATCTTATCTGATAAGGAATGACCCTAGACCCAACCTCTATAAATAGGGAGTGAGACTAATGATTTATTCAAATAAATAGAGAGATTAAGAGTGATACTCTACTGGTGAGAATCTGAAACTCCCTGAGAGCTCTTGTTCACAAATCACGAACAATAGTTTTGGGTTCTCTCAATTGGTTAGAAAGAGTGTCACCTTGAGGAAGAGCTGTACGTGTGAGCCCACACTCACTCCGATCGTGGATAGAGAATAGCAAAGAAGACCAGTTGGTTAAGGCTCTTCTGAAACGTTACTTCTCTACACAGATTTCGGGAGCTTTTCGGCGCATATAAGGTTAGTAAGATCAAGTTAATTTATACATATAGCATGTCAAACTTGTGTTTTAAAAAATACTCTGATTTAAAATTCCGCTGCGTATTATTTTTTCGACAATTGGTATCAGAGCCATGGTTTTTACATAAATTTGTGAGTTTTTGATCATGCTATACGTATAAATTATATGATCTTAATCTCTCCTATTCTTAAATTTAATTTTATAGACAGTTGGCACTCTAGGTTTCTATATAATATTATATGTTGTCATGGATTATGTGGTGAATATCTATTAATTAATTATGGTTGATTAAATTATTTTTTAATTATTTATTAATTAATTAATTTATACCAGTTATGGTTCCTTAGAGGTTAGAATATGTATCTAGGTTTTTCATGTAATTAGATGGCGGACTATCATCTCTGTCTAGGAATTATTATTCAATTTTAAATTTGTAAAAATTTTGTAATTAAATAATC